>CEMM01323145.1:0-14579 GCA_900068975.1 Hygrocybe conica
ACCTGTTTTACATTCTGTTCCTGATCACGCGGACAGATCAGCAGGGTGTTGTTGGATTCTACCACGATAAAATCATGCAGTCCTTGCAGTATCACCAGTTTCTCGCCCGGTACGTTCACCATACAGTTGGATGAATCATACATGATCACCTTTTCTGAGGGGATAACCGCGTTACCTACATAATCCTTCTCGGCCAGGTCGTAGATCGAAGCCCAGGTGCCCAGGTCGCTCCAGCCAAAGGCCGATGGCAGTACATACACGTTATCCGCCTTTTCCATGATCCCGTAATCGATCGAGATATTGATACATTGCTGATAGGCTTTATGCACATAGCTCTTTTCCTCTTCGGTATTATATACCGGCCGTGCTTCTGCAAAGATCTCATGCATCTCGGGCAAATGACGACCGAAAGCTTTTACGATTGCCTTAGCCGACCATACAAAGATGCCCGCGTTCCATAAAAAGTCGCCGCTCTGGATAAATGTTTTGGCTATTTCCAGGGTGGGTTTCTCTGTAAATGTTTTTACCTTATGAAAATCCTGGTTGATGGCCTGATCGGTATACTGAATATACCCGTATCCTGTATCCGGGCGCGAGGGTTTGATACCCAGAGTGATCAGACTATCGGTTGATGCCGCTGTTTGCAATGATTTTTCAATGGCACTCACAAAAGCATCCTCATCCAGGATCTGCTGATCTGAAGGGGCTACCACGATAACCGCCTCCGGGTTCAGGCTTTCGATCTTAAAACAGCCATAGGCAACGCATGGTGCGGTATTACGCATCACCGGCTCGGTCAGGATCTGGCCATCGGCCATGTCAGGTAACTGCTGTTTCACCAGTTTGGTGTAATTCTCATTGGTCACCACGTAGATATTTTCTTTGGGGCATACTTTCAGAAAACGTTCATACGTGTTTTGGATCAGGGTTTTTCCTGTACCCAGGATATCTATAAATTGTTTGGGATGCGATGACCGGCTTATGGGCCAGAAACGGCTCCCGATGCCGCCTGCCATGATGATCGCATAATTGTTTTTATTCATGTGGTAAAAAGAGTTTTTATTTGGTGTAGCCAGCGCAAAAGTGTACAATAATCTGTTAAATAAGTATGAAATAAAACTAAATAATTAGATAGCTAAATTGTCCCCAATTTAAATGCGCCAAATGAACAAATTGTTTTTCATTTAATAATCATATTTGTATAAAATTTAAAAGTAAATCCATCGTTTATTCATTAAATTTTGTTACTTTAAACTTTTAAATACAATTCAAGATCACGTTAAACAATGATAGAAACTAAGAAGTCGCTATTTGATAATCTCCAGAATTTTTTCGGATTCGACAACTTTAAGGGGGAGCAGGAAGCGATTATCACTAACATACTGGCAGGTAATGATACCTTTGTGATTATGCCTACCGGTGGTGGCAAATCCATGTGTTATCAATTGCCGGCATTAATGAGCGACGGCACTGCAATAGTAATTTCACCCCTGATAGCCCTGATGAAAAATCAGGTAGATCAGTTAAGGGCTTTTGGAGGATCAGACAGTATAGCCCACTTTTTAAACTCATCACTTACCAAATCAGATATAGGCCGTGTTAAGGAAGACGTTCTGGCCGGAAAAACCAAACTTTTATACGTTGCTCCTGAATCACTGACCAAACAGGAGAATATCGATTTTTTAAAGCTTAATCAGGTATCATTTGTGGCGGTTGACGAAGCGCACTGTATATCCGAGTGGGGCCATGATTTTAGACCTGAGTATCGTAAAATACGCCAGGTGATCAGCAACATTGGCGATAATATACCTATCATCGCTTTAACCGCTACCGCTACACCAAAAGTTCAGCAGGATATACAGAAAAACCTGCAAATGAACAATTCTACGGTATACAAGTCATCGTTTAACCGTTCAAACCTGTTTTATGAGGTTCGTGCCAAACGCAATGTGATCAAGGAGATCGTAAAGTTTGTAAAGCAGAACCAGGGCAAATCTGGCATCATCTATTGCCTTAGCCGCAAAAAGGTTGAGGAAGTTGCAGAAGCGCTTAACCTGAATGGAGTTAGGGCTTTACCATATCACGCTGGCCTGGATCCGAAAGTGCGTGCCGATACACAGGACAAATTCCTGATGGAAGACGTAGAAGTAATTGTAGCCACGATTGCCTTTGGTATGGGTATTGACAAACCAGATGTTCGGTATGTGATACACCATGATGTGCCTAAGAGCATGGAAGGTTATTACCAGGAAACCGGCAGAGCGGGTCGTGATGGTGGCGAAGGGGTTTGTGTTGCCTTTTATTCTGAAAAAGATATTGATAAGCTTCAGAAATTCATGAAGGATAAACCGGTTTCTGAACGCGAGATCGGTACCCAGATATTAAAAGAAGTAATTGACTATTGCGAATCGTCTGTATGTCGCCGTAAACAATTGCTGCATTATTTTGGTGAAAACTTTAATGAGGCAGGTTGCAATAACATGTGTGATAATTGCTGCGGTCATAAAGAGCACTTTGACGGCGAGGAGCATTTACATAAGGCCCTAAGCCTGATCAGGCATATTGGTGAAAAGTTTGACGATCAGCATATCATCAGCATATTGATGGGAGTGGAGAATGCCCAGATCAAAAATTATGAGCATGACGCGCTTGATTATTATGGATCGGGCAAGGAACAGGGTGAAAACCTGTGGAACTCGTTACTAAGGCAGGCATTGCTCAATAACTATCTTTCTAAAGATATTGATCAGTATGGTTTGCTTCGCTTAACCAAAACAGGTAATAGCTTTATTGACAACCCACACAGCATCCGCTTTATCCTGAACAAGCCAATGGAAGCCACCGATGATGATGATGACGCGGACGGCCCTAAACAAGGCGGTGGCGCATTGGATACCCAGTTGTTACAAATGCTTAAGGAGTTGCGTAAAAAACTGGCTAAACAAAAGGGCTTACCCCCGTTTGTAATATTCCAGGATCCATCGTTAGAGGAAATGTGCACGCATTACCCCATCACGACCGAGGAGTTAAAACAAATCTCGGGAGTAGGAGCAGGCAAGGCTTTAAAATTTGGTAAGCCATTTACCGATCTGATACAAAAATACGTGGAGGACAACGATATTGACCGTCCGGTTGATATGGTGATCAAGAGCGCGGCTAATAAATCGGCGCTTAAGGTTTTTATCATTCAAAATATTGATCGCCATTTAAACCTGGATGACATCGCCGCCTCTAAAGGGCTTACCTACGAAGAGATATTGAAAGAAGTGGAAACTATAGTAAACTCAGGCACAAAGCTTAACCTGAACTACTATATTGACGAGGTAATAGACGAGGATAAGCAGGAAGAAGTATTTGATTACTTCCGTACCGCCGAAGTCGATTCTATTGATGACGCCTTAGCCGAGCTTGGAGGCGATGATTATACCCGCGAAGAAGTACAATTGATGCGCATCAAGTTTATATCAGAAATGGGTAATTAAAACAACCAAAATAAAAAAAGCTTTTGGCGGGTTGCTAAAAGCTTTTTTTATGTGGTGCGGTTCCTGCTTTCGACATAAATAACCTCTACTACGTCATTGCGAGCTCAGCGTGGCAATCCCCGATAAGTAGATTAATTGCGTAGGTAGGATTATCTAAATTCTAAATAATCCAAAATTCATGTTTCCGTTAGTTACAATATGAATTGTAAGCACATGGATACCCTTTTTTAAATTTACGGTTGTTAATGAATCTGTTCTGTTCCAATGGTGCCACTGACGCCATGCAACGGTGTCACGATCATCATGGGTAGATCTTATTTTCAGATCATGGGTTAAAGCTTTTCCATCTATGTCCAAAGCGATAGAACCATCACCATTTGAGGTATACATGACACCAATTCGGTAATTTCTTGATTCGGTTACGTTCACAGTGTATTTAATCCATTCGCCAGGTTATATATAGCTGATCCATTTTTGGGTGCAACAACATTAAAAAGGTTTTCATCTATATGGTCATGTGACTTGGTATAAGAAATATCAACTCCTTCGTGCATCCGGAACTCATTTAAAAATGTGCCGTTGGCCGGATTTAGTTTTCCACTGCCATTATTAATGCTGTCGGAATCGTGATAGGTAATTCCTTCGCCGCCGGTATTGTAATATTCACATTCAACACGACCCAATATTTGCTGAATTTTATGCTGCCAGGCTGTACCAGAGTTTGTTATTTCATGATTAACCACACAGGATAGCAGGGAGGCAAGCGTAACAACGATCAGCAATTTTCTCATTTAGAAATGATCTTAAATTCGGTGCGGCGGTTTTTTGCCTTGTTTTCGTCGGTGTCGTTTGATGCTATCGGTTGTGTTTTACCATAACCTTTATAAACCAGGCGTGTAGCAGCAATGCTATTGGTAATTAAATACTGATATACAGATTTAGCGCGATTTTCGGAAAGGGTTTGGTTGATCTGGTCGGGGCCAACATCATCTGTATGACCTGATATTTCAATATGCACCGCCGGATTTACGGTTAAAAATTCAATCAGCTTCATCAATTCCGCTTTTGATTCCGATTCAAGTTCGAATTTATTGGTATCGAAAAAAATATTCTTCAGGATCACTTTACTGCCCACATCAATAGGGGATAATGAAACAGAAATATTGAATGGATTTTTAGCTTTATACCCGATGAGCGAAAAGTTCTCTGAGTAAAACATATAACCACTTTTGGAGATATTCAAACCGTAGTTTTTACCTGAAGTAAGGGTAGCCAAAAAGCTGCCTTCATCATCGCTGCTGTAGTCCTGGTAAACTGCTTGGTTGCTTTGCAGATCTATGATCTCAATAGCTGCTTCCAGTGGATGGTTGCTTTTGGCATCGTGTATATTCCCTTTTACATAAGTTACCACATGTGGTCTTACATTTACTGGTAGTTCAAAGGTATAAATATCATAACCACCATAGCCGTTGAGATTGTCAGATGCAAAGAAAGCGATGTTGCCATTAGCGGTTAAGGTCAATCCATTTTCGTCGCCGTTGGAGTTGATAGGATAGCCTAAATTCTCAGGCTTTTGCCATTTACCGTCTTTACCCAAACGGCTTACAAAAAGATCCTTATTGCCTAAACCCGGCCACCCGTTGGAGCTAAAATATAGCGTACTATCATCGGCGTGAATATAAGGGGATTGCTCATTGTATGCCGTATTAATATTAGGCCCAAGATTTTCTGCTGGGCCCCAACCCTTATTATTCAGGGTCGATTTCCATATGTCATATCCACCATACCCCCCGGCCCGGTTACTTACAAAATAAAGTGTGCGTCCATCGGCACTGATGGATGGCTGCGATTCCCATCCGGAAGTATTTACCGGCGGACTTAAATCAACCGGTTTGCCCCAATCGTTACCTTTTTTTTGAGCAATATAAATATCGCACCGGCCTAAACCATCGGGGCGATTACAGCCTGTAAAAAACAAATACTTACCATCCTGAGAAATAGATTGAGCTCCTTCGTTATATTGAGATGTATTGATCTGGTCGCTCAGATAGGTAGCTGTTTGCCATTTACCGTTAATATTGGCGCTTTTATAAAAATCTTCATTATTGTTAATCTTCCGGGTAAATATCAATAAGGCTTCATCGGCTGTAGCAACCGGCAAATATTCGTCATTGGCCGTATTAATTTCAGGACCCATATTTACAGGTTTATATGCTACCGGATGCTGCATGGCCTGGATACTGAATTTAGCATCAGCGATGAGCTTTTGCGCGTATAATGTATTGGCAGGGGTGATATCGGGATAGGTCAAATATTTTTCGAGATGTTGCTGAGCCTGAGCGTATTTGGCTTCCGTTATTTCGGCTTCACCAATTTTGAGATACACAGAGCGGTTAAAATCTGGATTAAGCGCAATGACCTTTAAATACGCTTCAATAGCTTGCCCGTATAAATGTCGTAACCGGAATACGTCGGCAAGCTGGGCATGGGCTTCTACAAATTTCTGGTCTTCATTAATAGCTTTTTGAAGATTGGCAATAGCCTCATCATATAAATGATCATCGAGGTTTTGATTGGCCTCGGCAAAATACTTTATGGCCTCCTTTTTAGTGGTAGTATATTGGTTTTGCTGTGCTAAAGCAATAACAGGAAGAAAAATTGATAGAATCAGGATGATTACAATCTTCATCTGTTTTGATACGATAAATGATATCGTAAGTTACAAATATTAAGGGATATTCAAATATTTATGCGTTTGCAATGATATTTCCCATTGCGGGTTATTCATCACATAATCAACTATAAGCGGGGTCATTTCTTTTGATTTTGACCATTCAGGCTGTAAATATAACTTACAATCAGGCGATACCATTTTGGCATGGTATTCGGCCCATTCAAAGTCTGATTTGTTAAACACGATCACCTTTAATTCATGCGCATTTTCGGCCACGTGCGGCATCGGAGCTTTGAATTTTTTTGGCGAAAGGCAGATCCAGTCCCAATCGCCCGAAAGGGGATAGGCGCCCGATGTTTCAATAAAGGTTTTAATACCCTTTTCATGCAACTGGCTGGTCAGATAATCTAAATTGTAGATTAATGGCTCGCCACCGGTAACCACAACGGCCTTTGAAGGATGAACAGATGCATTGGCCACTATCTGATCAGTGGCGGTAAGCGGGTGCAGTTCTGCATCCCAGCTCTCCTTAACATCACACCAATGACAGCCCACATCACAGCCACCGAGGCGTATAAAATAAGCCGCTTTGCCTGTATTGTATCCTTCGCCCTGTATCGTATAAAACTCCTCCATTAAAGGAAGCAGCGTGCCATCGTCTGGAATCTGGTGTGCCATAATTTTGGCAAAGTTACCTATTAAAGCTGAAAGCATAAAGGCGAATAGTAAACGCAAGGTAAAACGTTTTCGTGATTTGTTCTTTTTATTATGGTTAATAATATTTATTATTACTTCAGTTTTAACAACCGGTTTAAATTAACCCGGATTTAACTTAACTGATATGAAAGCCTTGTAAACCTAAAACCATCAGCCGATGAAAAAATTCTACCTACCCCTAATTTTTCTGGCCATTTTGTGTTTAAGCTCATGCGTAGATATTGAAGAACAATACGACTTTAAAGCCGACGGCAGTTGTAATGTTGTTTATGGTTTTGATATGAGCAAAGCCGTATCTGTATTAGTAAATCTGATGTCTGATTCGGTAAAGGAAACGCCTCAGTTTAGCCTGGTTAAGGATACAACATTAAATTTTTACAGTGCGATGCCTGATAGCACTCAGCAAAAAATGAGCATCGAGGAAAGCAACATGGCTAAAACCAGTGATCTTTCTATCAATATGAATTTGAAGAAAAGCATCATGAAGGTAAATATCACGCATGTGGCTAAAAACGCTGCTGATTTACAATATTACCTTCAAAACCTTTCAAAAATAGCCCTTAATAGCCGTATCAATGCATTCACTAGTGCCGATAAAGCAAGCAAAAGCTTTGATGCCCGCCAAATGGTAGCTGGTCAGGATTACTATTCATACGATATCACCCCTCATCGGTTTTATCGTATCATTGATAAGGTTAAATTCAATGCCTTTTTAAAGAAAACCCAATCAACCTTTATGATGGCCAAAGCTATGCTGATAGATATGCCCTATAAAGTGATCCTGAAATTTGCCAGGCCAGTTAAAAAATTAAACAATTCCAAAGCTGTGCTATCTGCCGACAGGCGGAGCGTAACATTGGTTACCAGTATGGATGAGGTGATCAAGAACCCCTCAGTAATGAATTTAAAGATCGATTTTTAAGATCAATCATTACTTTTGGAAGTCAAATCACGTACTTCATGAAGTGGTATAAAATACCGGGAATCCAGAATATCCATGAACCATTTATTACCAAGATAAAAGTTGGAGGCAAGAGTATTTGCCTGGTTGGTTTTGAAGGACAGATCTATGCGCTTTCTGCCATTTGTCCGCATGCCGGAGCCGACTTGAGTGAAGGTTTGTGTGTAAAAGGAAAAATCGTGTGCCCATATCACCGGTATACCTACAATCTGGAAACCGGCAAGGGAGGAGAGGGACAGAACGATTTTGTAAAAACTTACCCGGTTAAGATTCGGGATGATGCCATTTATGTGGGCATAAAATCTTTTTGGGAACGGTTAAGCGGGAAGTGAAAGCGGTTAAACTTTTCATAAACTATTATTGATTTTTATCTTTAGCCATGCATTACTCCCTGCTGCAATTTCTGATCCTGCTTTTTGCTTCCTTTATGCTCATTATGCTGGCCAAAAAGCTGAACATCGCCTATCCTATATTTTTAGTTTTGGCCGGCCTGGTTATCGGTTTTATACCAGGAATGCCGCTAATAGCCATTGACCCCGATCTGATATTCCTGATATTTTTACCGCCATTACTCTATGAGGCTGCCTGGTATACCTCATGGAACGATTTCTGGAAATGGAAGCGGCCGATAAGCCTGCTGGCATTTGGCCTGGTTATTTTTACTTCAACCATCATCGCTTTTTTTGCAACAGCCGTAATACCCGGGTTTACATTACCTATGGGTTTTTTATTAGGAGGCATTATATCTCCGCCGGATGCTGTTGCTGCTACTTCAGTTTTAAAAAACATTAAGATACCTAAAAGGATAACCACAATTCTGGAGGGTGAGAGCCTGGTGAACGATGCTTCCAGTTTAATTGTGCTGCGTTTTGCACTGGCCGCGGTGCTTACCGGTCAATTTTCTTTGCATGAAGCCGCTACCGAGTTTTTTGTGGTTACGGTTATGGGTATAGTGATCGGTTTAGCAGTGGCCCATGTGATGTATGTTATTCACCGGTTTTTACCCACCACGGCAAATATTGATTCGGCGCTAACGCTGATATCACCTTATTTTATGTATCTGGCAGCCGAGCAGTTTCATTACTCAGGTGTTATGGCCGTAGTTAGCGGCGGGCTATTCCTCTCTTACCGTTCGCATGAGATTTTTACTGATGGACAAAGTCGTTTGCAAACCATCAATGTTTGGTCTACTATAATTATTGTGCTCAATGGTCTTGTTTTTACGCTTATTGGTTTAGAGCTGCCAGTGATCATGAAAGGACTAGAGGGCTACTCTTTAAAAGAAGCCTGGAGCTATGGTTTGATCATTAGCGCCATAGTTATCCTGATCAGGTTGGTGTGGATATACCCGGGCACTTTTGTACCTCGCTGGCTTTTTAAAAGTATCCGCACAACGGAGCCCAGTCCCGGCTGGAAGAACCCTTTTATTGTCGGCTGGGCGGGAATGCGCGGAGTGGTTTCATTGGCGGCAGCACTTTCCCTGCCACTGATAACCCATACCGGGCAGGCGTTCCCGCACCGTAACCTTATTATTTTTATCACCTTCGTGGTGATATTGGTGACGTTGGTATTTCAGGGGTTTACCCTGCCGGTTCTGGTTAAATTGATGAATATAAAAGACATCGATCCGGCTGTACCCGAAGACCAGCAGGAAATGACCATCAAGATCAGACTGACAGAGGTGGCCCTAAAAAGGCTCAATGAGCAATATTTCAACGAAATAGATGACAACCACCTGCTGCAGGCATTTAAAAACGAACTGCAATATAATGTTGAACATGCCACAGCGCGCCTGGAATCACTCGAACACGGAAATACTCACCAAACGCAAAGGGACGTTTACAGAAAAGCCCTGAAAGATATTTATCAGCTGCAACGAAAAGAACTATATCGCATCCGGAGAGAGAAAACATTCAGTGACGAAGCCATTCGCAGACAAGCCCTGCAAGTTGATCTTGCAGAGATGAAAATACTGAATAAGTAATTGAAGAGTTGATTAGTTGGATTAAATGAGTAGTTGATTGGTTCTCACTTAGATATAACTAAATCAACTACTCAATAATCAACCAACTTATTGATAAACCTCTTTGTTAGCCGAAGCCAGGGTATTTTTAAGTAAGCCAATAATGGTCATTAAACCAACACCGCCCGGTACCGGGGTTATCCATGATGATTTTGGGGCTACGTTTTCAAAATCAACGTCGCCATATAATTTATAGCCAGATTTGGTAAGGGCAGAGGTTTCGCGGTTCATACCTACATCAACCACAACCACACCATCTTTCACCATATCGGCAGTGATGAAATTCTTTTTGCCGATAGCTACGATCAAAATATCAGCTTGTAAAGTGAAGCTTTTAATATCAGGAGTACGGCTATGACATATAGTAACCGTGCAATTACCCGGTGTGGTATTGCGAGCCATTAAAATACTCATCGGAGAACCTACAATATTGCTGCGACCGACAACCACGCAATGTTTACCAACGGTGTCGATACCATATTCTTTAAGCATCAGGGTGATGCCATAAGGTGTGGCTGGTATAAATGAAGGCAAATTACGCTGCATTCGGCCCAGGTTTACCGGGTGAAAACCATCCACATCTTTACGGTGATCAATACGTTCGGTTACTTTTTCCGGATCAATATGTTTGGGTAGGGGAAGTTGCACAATGATACCATCAATATCGGCATCAGCATTCAATTCCTCTACTTTTTTCAGTAGTTCTTCTTCGGTCACATCATCCTCATAACGTACAAGGGTTGATTTAAAACCAACCTTTTCGCAATTCTTCATTTTGCTGGCAACATAGGTTTCGCTGCCGCCATCATGACCAACCAATACGGCCACCAAATGCGGTTGCCTGCCGGTTCTTTGTAATATTTTAGCCGCTTCTTCGGCTATTTCAACCTTAAGTTTTTCTGATACGTATTTTCCGTCTAACAGTTGCATAGATAAGAGTCAAGAAGTAAGAGCCAGGAATCAAGAGTAGTGTAAATCAAGGTAAGTTCTTTGTGTTGTCTCTTGATTCTTGTCTCTTGATTCTATAATTAATCAAGTTTCAAAACCGCCATGAATGCCGATTGAGGTATCTCTACGTTACCTACCTGACGCATGCGTTTTTTACCTTTTTTCTGTTTTTCCAATAACTTACGTTTACGGGAAATATCACCACCATAACATTTAGCGGTAACATCTTTACGTAAAGCCTTCACCGTTTCGCGGGCAATGATCTTAGCGCCGATAGAGGCCTGTATTATGATCTCAAATTGCTGGCGCGGAATAAGTTCCTTCAGCTTTTCGCAGATCTTTTTACCAAAATCATAAGAGTTACCCCTGAATATCAAGGATGATAAAGCGTCAACCGGCTCTGCATTTAAACGGATATCTAAACGAACCAGGTCCGACTGGCGATAACCTATCTGGTGGTAATCAAATGAAGCGTAGCCTTTAGATATGGTTTTCAGTTTGTCGTAAAAGTCAAAAACGATCTCGCCCATAGGCATTTCGAACACAAGCTCAACCCGGTCAGATGTTAAGTAGGATTGGTTTTTTATAAATCCTCTTTTTTGGATACAAAGTGACATTACCGGCCCAACAAATTCAGATTTAGTAATGATGGTCGCTTTTATATACGGCTCTTCAACGTGATCAATTTTACTTGGATCCGGAAGGTCAGACGGATTATTTACAACAATTTCTTCGCCTCTGGTCGAGTACGCAATGTAGGATACGTTGGGAACGGTTGTAATAACCGTCATATCAAACTCACGCTCTAAACGTTCCTGGATGATCTCCATGTGTAGCATCCCCAGGAAACCGCAACGGAAACCAAAGCCTAATGCCGCAGATGATTCCGGTTCAAAAACCAGGGAGGCATCATTCAGCTGTAGTTTGGCCATTGATTCGCGCAGTTCTTCATACTCGTCGGTATCAACCGGGTAAATACCCGCAAATACCATTGGTTTAACTTCTTCAAAGCCTTGAATACCGCTTTCGCACGGACGGGTAATAGTGGTAATAGTATCACCGACCTTTACCTCCCGCGATTCTTTTATACCCGATATAATGTAACCTACATCACCGGTTTTAATGACATCTTTGGGTAGTTGTTTGAGTTTTAGCGTGCCAACTTCCTCAGCAATATATTGTTTTTCTGTAGCAAAGAACTTTACTTTATCGCCTTTACGGATCTCACCGTTAACAACCTTAAAGTAAGCAACAATACCACGAAACGAGTTATAAACCGAATCAAATATCAATGCCTGTAAAGGTGCTTCAGGGTCACCTACCGGGGCCGGTACACGCTCAACAATGGCACGTAATATGTCATGAACACCCATGCCGGTTTTACCCGATGCAGCTAATATTTCTTCACGTTTACAACCTATCAGTTCTACGATCTGATCTTTCACCTCTTCAGGCATAGCGCCTGGTAGATCCATTTTATTCAGAACCGGGATGATCTCCAGGTCGTTTTCTAATGCCAGGTATAGGTTTGATATGGTTTGCGCCTGTATACCTTGCGCCGCGTCAACTATAAGCAGTGCACCTTCGCATGCTGCTATAGAGCGGGAAACTTCGTATGAAAAATCAACGTGTCCCGGTGTATCTATCAGGTTCAGGATGTATTTCTGCCCGTCAAGCTCATAATCCATTTGGATGGCATGGCTTTTTATGGTGATACCCCGTTCGCGTTCCAGATCCATATCGTCAAGCAATTGTGCCTGCGATTCGCGCTGAGTAATAGTGTTGGTGTATTCTAATAACCTATCGGCAAGTGTGCTTTTACCGTGGTCAATATGTGCTATGATACAAAAATTACGAATGTGCTCCATTGAACCGCAAAAATAGCTTTTTAGGATGAGATTTTGATATACTGTTTTAATTAGCTGCTTCTACAAACACCGGAGTTTCTGAAACATTCACGGTTACCTTACCTGCCGCGGTAGAAACCTGGGTTTTTACCGCAGCATTTGCACTTGCTTTTAAGCTATAAATATTGACTTTAGGAGTCAATAAACCTAAGTTTAGTGTGTAATTCGCGGTGCGGCCTTTTTGATCGGGGATCATTAAAACATACATCACTTTACTGCCCGAAACATATTTATCAACTATCGGATCGGCATTTATGGTACTTTGATAGGCATAATTTCCCATCAGTGTATTGGTTTGTAGTATATAGTCTGCCGCCGGTCTTGGCTTGGCATCCATAGCTAGCCCGGAAGTGGCGTATTGAACATCAACATCAGGAGTATCATCCAGCAACTGGTAATAGAAAGTTCTTTTGATACCATGCCTGATATACATAAGAGATGTTCTCAGTATCCAGTCGGCCTGAGTTAAAAGAACCGATTTATTACCAATGGCAATAGCTTTCTGATAACTGCCCTGGTTAATATCGTAACCTGTTTCTGTTACCCAAACCTCGGGTTTTTGAGGGAGTGTGTTGGCATATTTTACAAATGAATCGGCGATTTGGCCAGCTATCGAGAGTTCCGGAGCTACCCCCGTTGTAGCCCTGGAGTGAGTAAGTATATTGCCATTATTATTATAAAAATGGAAGTTGATCACATCAAAGCACAGATCGATGGTACCATCAGCTTTGTAGCCCCTGTTTTTCCGGCACCACTCAACCATTCTTTTAACCCAGTTTACATCGCAGGTGGCTAAACCGCCCATAACTACCTGCATGGTTGGATCGGCGGTTTTTACACCGGCATTATTGCCTAACCGCCCTTTGTCGCCGTCATAAAATGCCGACATGTTTGCCGCATACTCTTCCGGAGTTTGCTGTGTAGCAGCGCTTTTCCACCATTTGTCACGTTCGTTATCGCATTCAATATATTTAATAAGCCCCATACCGATCTTAACTACATTGGGCTGATCATTAGCCCATCGCAGGCGATTATCAACCTTAACCAATGCCTTGTTTACATTGCTGTTATAGCCATATCTGGCGGCAAACTGAAAAGCAGTACGTGCCTGATCGGCATAGGTTGCGGGATCACTTTTATTTAGGCCATAAGGGGCCGGTACATTTTCATTGTCCTGTAAATTAGCAGGATAGGTGTTTTCCAGCCAGTTTGGGCAGTTTTTTAGATCGGCTAAAACCAAAATTCCCTCTTGTTTACAACGGGTATATATCAGGTCATAATCCCAACTGCCGTTATTGGTGGGGTTATAGGTATAATCGCCTTTGGTGTTTTCCAATTTATTCCAGTTCATGTAATGCCTTACCGAACTAAAAGACTTGATAACAGCCATATTAGCCTCATAAATATGGCTTTTCAAATTCGG
This sequence comes from Hygrocybe conica, assembly GCA_900068975.1. Lineage (NCBI taxonomy): Eukaryota > Fungi > Basidiomycota > Agaricomycetes > Agaricales > Hygrophoraceae > Hygrocybe > Hygrocybe conica. The sequence continues at coordinate 14,136 of CEMM01323145.1, forward strand.
GTTGGCAGGATCCTGCAAAAAGTTCCATTCGTAGGCATTGATGCCGAACATATTCTTTAAAGCTACGCTATGCGGAATAAGCGAACCATCGGTTGTGGTATCTTTTGAAATAACCGTACCATCAGGAGTTTGTAAGCTGTCATTTGTGGGTTTAAGCTTTTCTGTCCGGCAGTTATCAAAGAATAATAGGGTAAGGGATAAAACAACGGTGAATTTACAGGATACAAGCATTTTTGCTGTTTTTGAGAATGGTACGTTCATAAGCCGCCGTAAAGATAATCAGTTGTTTTTCAGATCAGCATTTTTTATGCGCCAGACTAATCAGGAGTATAAATTTGGTTAAACTTTTTTCGACGCCCTATCTGCATAAGTTATGGTTTTTAAATTGTGCATATGAGCGATGAGTTTTGCAGGAAAAACTTTTTAAAGCTTTATTTTAACACT
>CEMM01323145.1:18207-54384 GCA_900068975.1 Hygrocybe conica
TCGTCACTCGGCTGGAGCCGAGCGACTGCGGAACAACAATCATAAAATGAGTTTGTCATTTCGAACGAACAAGCGTTTGAATTGAGCGTACGGATGAGGAGAAATCTTTTGCGTCCGACTTATCGCGCGAAAAATATTTTTCGCTACACTCAAGAGATAGTTTCTCCTCGTGCCTCGTTCGAAATGACAGTCTTTTTATTTATTTACACTCTTTCAAATCAGCCTGAACCTGTTGCTGATTAATCAAACCTGCCTTATTACCAAAAGAGTTGGTTATATAGGTCAATACTTTAGCTACCTCGATGGGCGACAGATCGGCTGCGGCAGGCATTTCCCCCTCAAACTCGCGGCCTGCTATGCTTAATTTCCCCTTTAGTCCGTTTTTAAGATAACAAGCCAGCGACGACCGGTTCTGTTTCAGAAAAACAGTATCGGTAAGGGGAGGGATCAGCGCCTGCAGCCCTTCACCTTTTTCGCCATGACAGTTTTGGCAATGGGCCAGGTATAAAACGCTCCCGCCAGAATAATAACGGTTAAATTCTACCTGATCCTCACTCTGACATGAAACCGCAATGGTCATGATAAACAGTAAACCTATACCTGTAATAAAAGCTAATTTCATTTAGCGTTAATCTGGTCGGGTTCAGTTTTTAAAGTTTTAATATCGGCAATTAGCTTGGTTACCTGCGCCGGATCGGTACCATCATAGGTACCACGAAGCCTTTTTTGCTTGTCGACCAAAATAAAGTAACCATCATGTATATACTCTCCCTGCGGATTTTTTTCCTGTACCGATACCAGGTAATTCTTAGCTATCTGATAAGTTTCTTCTTTGGTACCATGTAAAAGCCACCAGGTATTACCGCTGATGCCCAGTTTGTCGGCATATTTTTTTAATACCGGAACGGTATCATATTTAGGATCGATGGTGTGGGATATGATCCTGAAATTATCATCAGCCTTAAATTCTTTATATACGTTAAGCATATTGCGGTGCATTACCGGACAGATAGAAGGGCAGGTGGTGAAAAAGAAATCGGCTACATATATTTTGCCATCCAAGCTTTTATTGCTTATGGTATCGGCATACTGGTTTACAAATTTGAATGCCGGTATGGTGGAGTATACGGTATCGGTAACTTGTTTGCCACCAACAGTTTTGGTTACCGGTTCACGATTACCTAAAATAGGGAGTGTAGCCGTTGTACTGTTACCTGATTTGCAGGCGCTGTAAAACGTTATAATGATCAATGCACAGATGATGTTCTTCATTTTTTAGAGGTTGTATTGAGGTATTTATTGGAAACGGTAACCGCGTTGTTGATCTGCGAATCAATAACCGCGATCTTCTTTTGCTGATCGGTTAAATAATCAATGACCTCCTGGTGCGATTTACCTTTATTTTCCGCATCAAACTTATGCATCCAGTTGCTCATGGCGTTATCGGCATCATCAACTATCTTCAGATATACTTTAGCCGAATCCTGATTTACAGTGGCCGGAGCATTTTTGATAATACTGTCCAGGATCATTTTATTCTTCATCAATTGCTCATCGCTGGCCATTACCTTATCATGAACAGTAATAACGCTGTCCAAAAGCAATTTTTCCTGTTGTTTACTATCTCCACAGCCGAACAGAACAATAGCTGTTAAAATGGCTAAACTAAATTTTTTCATGGTCTCTTTCTCAATAGAAGTATGTACTGGCAAATATGGCAAATAAACAGGTTAAATGTCGCTTCTTAGTAATCTTAAATAGTAGCTATAGTCAGTAATAGGTAAACTTTCTGTACCTGTCAATTTTAGCTGCTGACCAATCTGCGCCCTGGTATGTGTGCCATGGTTAATTACATGGCTTAATATATCTGCCAGCGTGTCTTGTAAATGGTCGCCCCTGAAATTTTGATATTTAATTGTTTTATCAAAATCAGCGTCGCTTAGTTCATTTAAATAGCTCAACCATAGATCATGACCTTCTGGAACAAGCTGCACGCACTGTTCAATAGTATAATCAAACCAGGGGCTTGTGAACCTGTTTGACAAGCCATGACAGCGGTCATACCAGGCTTGCTCGGCTGTGAGCAGGTGCGCAAACAACTGCAATGGTTTTTGAGGCACGTGAGCATCTATCACAGCTTTCAGTATCAGGTCATTGGCAAAACGGTTATAATTGAATAATTTAATAAAATGTGTTTTCATGGGGCAGAGGTATTAATGAAACAAGTATCCGGCTTAAATTGCAAAACTCAAAATCAGAACCTGGTCCATTTTTATCTTCTTATTTCAACCAGCAAAGCAGGTAAAACTTATTTTTTTTTAATAAGTACTTGTTTCACAATAAATTACTAACTTTAAGTAAAACATACTTGTTAGTTAAACCATACAATATCAAGGGTTTAATAATATGATAATATAACTGTTACAATAAGGTTATACCAGCATCTTACCTTTAGCTATATATTAAAAAACATAGTTATGAAATTCATCACGATTTTTTCAAGACTGATCAGCAGTGTTCGCGAATGGATGATCCTGAAAAGTATGAGATCATCTTTCATACATTAAGTTGTCCGTTAAATTCTTCTTTCATAAATATAATCGCAATTTTGGGCTTTGCGTAGCTCAATTTAATGGAACAACTGACTGATCTCGATACACCACTCCGCCAACAACTTTTTGGCTCCGATTTTATTTGGGGCGTTTCAACCGCTGCATTTCAGATAGAAGGCTCACATGATGCCGATGGCAAAAGCGAATCGGTATGGGATGCTTTTACAGCCAAAAAAGGTAAAATACTCAATGCCGACCATGCCCGTACTGCCTGTGATTTTTATAACCGGTACGAGGAAGACATCGACCTTATTAAACAACTCCGTATTCCCAATTTTCGCTTTTCCATATCCTGGTCGCGCCTTTTACCAAATGGTACAGGTGAGATAAACCAGGCTGGTATTGACTATTATAACCGGGTTATAAATTATTGTATGGAAAAAGGAGTGGAGCCCTGGATTACCGTTTACCACTGGGATTTGCCCCAGGTTCTGGAACAAAAAGGAGGCTGGACAAACCGGGAAGTGATTAGCTGGTTCAGTGAATTTGTGACCCTGTGCGCCCAAAGCTTTGGCGACCGGGTAAAACACTGGATGGTAATGAACGAACCTGTTGTTTTTACAGGCGCGGGATACTTTTTTGGCATCCATGCCCCTGGCAGAAGCGGGATCCGGAATTTTATTCCCGCCATACATCATGTGGTACTCAGCATAACCGCTGGTGCTAAAATATTGCGGGAATTATTGCCTGATGCACAGATAGGCACCACATTTTCCTGTTCGCAAATTGAGCCCGCAACCGATAAACCACGCGATGTTGCCGCTGCTGTAAGAGCGGATGCCCTGATCAACCGCTTATTTATTGAGCCTATTTTAGGACTCGGTTACCCTATAAAGGAGTTGCCGATACTGAAGACCATGCAAAAATATATACTGCAGGGCGATGAAGAGAACATGCATTTTGATTTTGATTTTATAGGGATCCAGAACTATACCCGCGAAATTGTCAAATACTCCTTTTTCACGCCCTATATCAACGCCAAAATGGTAAAGGCCGAAGATCGGAAGGTTAATGAGCTTACCGCCATGCGCTGGGAGGTTTATCCGCCATCTATCTATCACATGATCAAGAAATTTGACGCTTATCCGCAGATAAAAAGTATTATCGTTACCGAAAACGGGGCCGCTTTTCCGGATGTGGTTGAAGAGGGTAAAGTGGATGATCAGCAGCGCCTGAAATATCTTCAAAATTATATAAGCCAGGTTTTAAAGGCAAAAACAGAAGGCTGCAAAGTAAACGGTTATTTTATCTGGACGTTGACTGATAATTTTGAATGGGCAGAAGGGTACCATCCGAGATTTGGATTGATATATGTTGATCACGCTACGCAACAACGTATTGTTAAAGAATCTGGGAAATGGTATGGGGAGTTTTTATCGGAAAAGTAAAGATAGACGTGCAAATGAAAGTATTTTTCATCTGCACATCTATAATCCGCACATCTGCATATTATTTAAACGCGTCTTCCCCGGTGATATCCATCCCGGTTATCAATAGGTGAATATCATGTGTGCCCTCATAGGTGATTACTGACTCCAGGTTCATCATATGCCTCATAATAGAGTATTCGCCGGTTATACCCATGCCACCCAGCATCTGGCGTGCCTCACGCGCAATATTGATGGCGGTTTCTACGCTATTACGTTTAGCCATGGATATTTGAGCGGCGGTTGCGCGGTTTTCATTTTTAAGTACACCTAAACGCCAAACCAACAACTGCGCCTTGGTGATCTCGGTGATCATTTCGGCCAGTTTCTTTTGCTGTAACTGGAAGCCGGCAATCGGTCGGCCAAACTGAACACGTTCTTTGGAGTAGCGCAGGGCGGTATCATAACAATCCATGGCTGCACCAAGAGCTCCCCAGGCAATACCGTATCGGGCTTGGTTTAGGCAACCCAGCGGGCCCTTTAAGCCAGCCACATTAGGCAACAGGTTTTCTTTAGGAATTTTCACATGGTCAAAAACCAGTTCGCCGGTGGCTGATGCTCTTAACGACCACTTATTATGCGTAGTAGGCGTGCTGAAACCTTCCATGCCACGCTCTACGATCAATCCACGGATCTTGCCGCTTTCGTCTTTTGCCCAAACAACGGCTATATCGGCAAATGGAGCATTGGAGATCCACATTTTAGCGCCATTTAAAATATAATGATCGCCCGCATCTTTAATATTGGTGGTCATACCACCCGGGTTTGAGCCGTGGTCAGGTTCGGTAAGACCAAAGCAACCTATCATTTCACCGGACGCCAATTTGGGTAGATATTTTTTACGTTGTTCTTCAGAGCCATAGGCATAAATAGGATACATCACCAATGAACCCTGAACAGATGATGTAGAACGGATACCCGAATCCCCCCGCTCAATTTCCTGCATGATAATGCCATAAGCAATATAATCTAACCCTGCGCCACCGTATTCAACAGGAATGGTTGGGCCAAAGGCGCCTATTTCGGCAAGGCCTTTTATCAGTTGGTTGGGGAACTCGGCCTTTTGGGCGTAATCCTCAATTATAGGGCTTAATTCTTTTTTTACCCAGTCGCGCACGGATGAACGGATGAGCTTATGTTCTTCGGTTAGCAGTTCATCTAATTGATAATAATCAGGCGATTCGTATAGATCTGTTTTAGCCATAATGTTATAGTTGGTGGGCAAATATAGATGATTTAGGGTGGAGTTGATGAAGCCTAAATCGCTGTTTTTGAATACCAGAAGCCACTTTATTCCAAAAACTATGTTTAGATTGTTTAAACCTGCTTTTTGCAAATTATATTTTTTTGAGAAAATTCATTAAGCGTTCATTCCTGATAAATTTTAACGTTGACGGGACATAAACTGCGCATCTAAATCAAAAAATCAATTACTTTTGGAGCATGATAAACATAGCCTTGCAGGGTGCAGAGTTTTTTGCCTATCACGGATTTTATCCGGAGGAACAGAAAATAGGGTGCCGCTTTCTGGTAGACATTGCGGTAGGTTTTGAACCGGTAACCGACCTGAAAGACGGTTTGCATAATACGGTTGACTATGAAAAAGTATATGCCATGACCTGCGAGGAGATGAAGATACCGAGCAAACTGATAGAAACTGTAGGACAAGCCATTACTAATCGTATTCAAAGTAAATATCCCTTTGTAAAAACCATCCAGGTTACGATCAAGAAATTAAATCCTCCGTTGACAGGACGTGTAGCCCAGTCAAGCGTTACTATTAATTATCCACCAACAACATGAATTATAATATCATAACACCACCGGTAATTGAAGCGATTACCGCCATAGTTGGTGCCGACGCGGTTATTGTGCAGCACGACGACCTTGAAAAATATAGCCATGATGAAACCGAAGACCTGGTTTACTATCCCGAGGTAGTAGCCAAGCCTCAAACCCCGGAAGAAGTTGCTGCTCTATTGAAACTATGCAGCAAGCACCGCATACCGGTTACACCGCGCGGTGCCGGCACAGGGTTAAGCGGTGGCGCACTACCTGTTAAAGGTGGTTTGCTGATTGCTATGGAACGTTTTAATAAAGTGCTGGAAATTGATGAACAAAATCTGCAGGCTACTGTAGAGCCAGGCGTGATCACCGAAGAATTTATGAACCAGGCAGCTGCCAAAGGCTTGCTTTATCCGGTTGATCCGGCCAGTAAGGGAAGTTGTTTTATTGGTGGTAATGTGTCGCATGGTTCGGGTGGGCCGCGGGTAGTTAAATACGGTACTATACGTGAATATGTATTGAATTTACAGGTAGTTCTGGCTTCGGGCGAGATCATCTGGACAGGCGCCAACACGCTTAAATATGCCTCGGGCTATAATTTAACCCAATTGATGATAGGCTCGGAGGGGACTTTAGGTATTGTCACTAAAATTGTGGTTAAGCTAATACCATTACCAACCATCGATGCGCTGATGCTGGCCTCGTTCCCAACTAACGAAGCAGCCTGTGCCGCGGTATCGGCTATATTCAGGGCGGGTATTGTGCCATCGGCGCTGGAGTTTATGGAACGCAGGGGAGTGGAGTGGGTAAAAGAATATGACGATATCGCTTTTGATCTGAAGGATGATGTTCAGGCCTTTTTACTCATAGAAGTTGACGGCAACAACCAGGATGTGATATTTGCCGACTGCGAAAAGATCAACGCGGTTTTAGAGAACTACGAGTGCAACGATGTGCTGTTTGCAGATTCATCGGCACAAAAAGAAGAGCTTTGGCGCTTGCGGCGTACCATGGCAGTATCAGTAAAATCAAACTCTATTTACAAGGAAGAAGATACCGTAGTACCCCGTGCTGCATTGCCACAACTCATCAAAGGCATCAAAGAAGTGGGCGCTAAATATGGCTTTGAATCTGTTTGTTACGGTCACGCCGGTGATGGTAACCTGCACGTAAATATTATCAAAGCCAAAATGAGCGATAGTGACTGGAATAATAAACTAAAATTCGGGATCCGTGAAATTTTTGAACTAACCGTGTCATTAGGCGGTACACTCTCTGGCGAGCACGGCATAGGCCTGGTTCAAAAAGAATTTATGCCGATAAAATACTCCGACGTACATTTTGCCTTATGGAAAGGCATTAAAAAAGTATTTGACCCTAACGGGATTCTAAATCCGGGTAAGATTTTTTGATGTGCAGATTTAACACCCGCTCCTTATCCGCACGTCATTGCGAGGAACGAAGCAATCCCCGATAGGCAGATCCGCTCTGTAAGTCGGGGATTGCCACGTTGTGCTCGCAATGACGTACGGGGAGAGATTAACCCTAATTAGTATTCAATATCAACCTCGGCTCATCATACTCAATCATACTGCGGCGCTCATTGGCGGGGATAGCTACCGATTTATTGGCGCTGTAATCATAGCTGATGCAAATAGTTTTGCCGGTAGTTACAATTTCTTCACCATGTTCGGTTATCCTAACCAGTACGTGCATCACATCAAAACTGCTGTTGCCAATGCGTACGGTACGTACGTAACAGGCTATCTGATCATTAATGGTAATTGGTTTCAGGTAATTGATCTCCGACCTACCGAGGATAATGCCCGCATGGTTCCAGTCCCAATTGATGATCTCTTTCCAGTAATTGCTTCTGGCTATTTCAAAATAAGTTAAATACACCGCGTTGTTTACATGCCCGAAAGCATCTATATCTGAAAAACGGATGGGGATGGCCGTTTTATACTTGTAATCTGAAAGTTTTTCGCTCATTTAGGTCATTTTGTCTGTATAAAATCAATTATAGATGACAACTTGTCGCTTATTTATTGATTTTAAAGCTTGGTACAACACTTGATTAATAGCTTACGAAGTTAACAAAAACAAAAACTTAAAGGAGACATTAAAAATGACACTTGTAAAATTCAACAACGGATTAAAAAATAACGCGGTAAACCCTTTCTTTAATGATGTATTAGATTCTTTATTGAACGACTCATACATCGGTAATAAATTAGTAGCCCGTGTGCCTGCTGTAAACATTGCAGAAACTGAAAACGAATTTCAGATAGAACTGGCAGCACCTGGTTTAAAGAAAGAAGATTTTAAGATCAATTTGGATAAGAACGTATTAACCATTTCGGCCGAAAAGAAAAGCGAAAGCGTAGAAGAAGGTAAAAAATTCAGCAAACGCGAATACAGCTATAACTCTTTCAACAGATCATTCACTTTACCAGAAAGCGCCGATCATTCAAAAATTGAAGCTGATTATACCGATGGTATATTAAAGCTTACTGTAACCAAAAAAGAAGAAGCTAAATTTCAATCAAGAGAAATAGCTATCAAATAATTAAAGATTGTTTTCATAAAGTAGTTAGTTTGGTTTTTTAGAGAGGTCGCTCCATTTGGGGCGGCCTTTTTTTGCTTTTACGCTTTATACTCAAAAAACTATTACTATTCTTGTAACCTATTAACCTTATCATGAAAAAAATAATTTACATACTCACAACAATCACACTGCTAACCATAGTCTCTTGCGGAGGTAATCAAAATAAAACAGACACCTCATTTGAGAACATCAAAGTTGCCAAAACGGTTAAAGCTGCTAACATCGACTTATTTACTATAGACGTTCCGGAAGGCTGGACTCGTAAAATTGACTCTATAACAGTTGGAAAACAGTTGTTTTTAATGGGGCCTGTGAGCGACGGTTTCCAGCCTAATCTGAATGTTTTACAGGAGGATATGCAGGGTAGAGATTTGGAGAGATATGTTCAATACAATCTTGAGCATATGGGACCGGTGCACCCACAAGCTATGGAACAGAAAGATATAAATGTTAATGGTATAAAAGGTAAATTATTAAAGTTCAAGATAACCTATCAAAACAGGGATTTAGCTGTAGGCACATATGTTATTCCGAGAAAAAACGGAATTGCCTTTGTCGTGTCAGCTACGGCACTTGTTTCACAGTATCCCGCTTTGGCTGAAACATTTGATAAAACCATACATTCCTTTAAGCTCAAATAAACTACATTATTTTAGCATTAGGGTAATGAAGTGCCCATACCCCGCCGGATTAAAAATAAGGACTACTTGTAAGTACCTTAAAACGATCTAACAACTAAAATAAACGGAGCTTTAATAGTAGTATTTAAACAAGAAAATTTACGTGTTCTTGGATTTTACGCATTTTTAAGAAAGCCTCGTTCTTGATCTTTACCAGTTTCTGTGAATAAAGCTATTGTTTGTAACCACGGCTATTTTTCAACGGTAAATAAATAATCAACTGTAAATCAAAAGATAAGAAATGTTTATAACCTCATTTAAAATGTTAATAACGTGTTAATAAAAAATAAATAAAATCCTTGCAGAATCACCAATATGTCCCGATATTGAAATCATCAAGAACGACGTACATTGACAGCCTTTCAGGATTACAGAAGTTGAATCGGGCCAACCTTCGGGGAAGCTAAAGAACAAGGGAAGTGCCTGAGTCACATGAAAAAATGAAAAAACGAAAGTCTTTGAAAAAAGATTGTGATTAAAAGAGGTATTGGGAAAATGCAGGAACTTCACGGAGAACCGCAACTGAACCAATGACATTGAAGGAGTCGACAGTTCGCAAGAACGACGGACAAGATCATGTCGGTAATGATACACAAAACTTGGTGCTACTGGGAAGCTATGGCAGAACAGTGGTCAGGAAACGGGAGCTCAATTCGAAAGAAAAGACTCCCGTTTTCGCGTTTATAAGGTTTTGCAACCTGTTCTGCTTATTTACTTTCGCAACAGCAAGCCACAATAACCAATACCAAACTTACCACATTAGCCAGGGTCCTGATGTTGTGCAAAAAATTCCAGGGACCTTCAAACATTGCCCGGTATACGGAAAGATCCTTAGGCGATGCGGTTTCTGCATTGAGCCTGGCCAAAGCATCATTTAAAGGCACATTCCCAAACATGGTTACGCCAAATACACCTATGGCATAAATTAGGGCGGCAGCAACTAACAATATAAAGCGCGTATTCATTCCTGGGCTATAATTCAGGTAAGCACTTAATGGCAGTAATAGTAACGTCCCCATAAAGCTGGCAAAAAACAGCGGGTTTAAAATCTGCACATTAATGGAATTCATCGCGGCGATATATTCGCGGTCGGTCAGTTTACCTAGTCCTAAATTAACGGAGCAGGTGTAGGCATAAAACAGGCCGGCAATTAAGCCGGTGGCTGTAGCGGTGATTATTAAAATCAGGGTTGTTATATTCATCTTGATCATGATTTATTTTCTTAAAGTTTTAATGTATTCAATTACTGAGCTTATCTGGATGGCTGATAGCTTTTTGCCCCAGTTGGGCATAATACCGCGACCGTTACTGATGGTGCTAAGCAACTCATCATTATCTGATTTACTGATTTGTAAATTCTTGGCACCCCAGCGACCTCTCGTACCATCGTTACCGTGACAGGTAGCACATTTCTTTTCAAACAAAGCTCTGCCGGTTAAGGGCGGGTTTTGCGCCTGTACAGGTATATGATAACCAAAAGCTAAAATAATCACAAAAGAGGCGAGCCATTGCAGTCTTTTAATCCCTTTCTTAAAAATTGATGATTTCATGGCATTTTATTTTTTGATAAAATTGCTACGATATCAAAAAATAAAATAGAACAAAACCGACAGGGGAGTAAATTCTAAATCCTAAGCTCTGAATTCTAAACCAGAAACGTTAAGTTCTAAATCCGAATTCGAAAACGGCGAAGCCCTCAACGAAGTTAATCCGAATTCCGATATCCAGATGATCTTTGTGCTTGAAACTAACAGCAGATTCCTTAAATTAGTCGGATATGAATAAAGATGGTAAGAACGGAGCTATTGTAAGTAATAAAATATTTGTTTTAGATACCTCAGTGATCCTTTACGATCACAATGCATTTCAGAATTTCCAGGAACACGACGTGGCCATACCCATACAGGTACTGGAAGAACTGGATAATAAAAAAAATGGTAATGACACCCGCAATTTTGAAGCACGCAGTTTTATCCGGCTCATGGATGATCTGTCGCGCAATAGCCTGGTAAATGAGTGGATCCCGCTCAATGGCAAAAGCAAAGGCAGTTTTAAGGTAGCCATGGATGTTAAAACCACCGCTATTAACGCCGAAGAGGTATTTGGATCCGACAAAACAGATCACCGCATATTAAACGCGGCTTTAGGTTTACAGGAAGAGAATCCGGGTAAAAAAGTGGTGCTGGTATCAAAAGATATATGCCTGCGGCTCAAAGCCAAAGCGCTTAACCTGCATGCGGAAGACTATGAAACCGGTAAGATCAAAAACCTGGATGAATTGTATACCGGGCAAACCGATGTAAACAAAGTAACCGAAAAGCTGATCACCCAGCTCAACAAACATGAAAACCTGCCTGCCGAAAGTTTACATATAGCATCATATACCAACAACCACTTCTATATATTAAAAGGTAAAAACAGTGATGTTCCGGGCTTTTACAATACACAAACCCGGCAGCTTGAAAAAGTTATTGAACAGCCTGTGTTTAATATATTACCCAAAAATATTGAACAAGCTTTTGCCATTCATGCTTTACTACATCCAGATATTAAACTGGTAACTATACAGGGTAATGCCGGTACAGGTAAAACCCTGCTGGCCCTGGCCAGCGCGCTGGAGCAACGTAAATATTATCGTCAAATTTTTGTTACACGCCCAATTGTACCTTTAAGTAATAAGGATATCGGTTTTTTACCCGGTGATATCAAATCAAAGATCGACCCGTATATGGCACCGATATGGGATAACCTGAAATTTATCAAAGATCAATTCATAGACGATGAAAAAATGCAGGCCAAAATTGATGAGTTGGTCACTAACGACAAAATATCGATAGCCCCGCTTGCTTTTATTCGTGGGCGTACGCTGAGCAAAATATTTTTTATTGTAGACGAGGCCCAGAATCTTACCCCGCACGAGGTAAAAACCATCATCTCCCGTGCCGGAGAAAACAGCAAATTTGTTTTCACAGGAGATATTTACCAGATAGACACACCATACCTGGATGCGGAAAGTAATGGTTTATCATACCTGATAGATAAAGCCAAAGGACATCCACTATACGCACATATCACCCTGCAAAAAGGGGAGCGAAGCGAACTGGCCAATTTGGCAAATGAGTTGTTGTAATTTTTAGTATCAAGTAGTTAGTATCAAGTATCAAGATTTCTGAATGTATTACGGAGCTGTCGTGATACTTGATACTCGCTACTTGATACCAAACTACAGTTATATGAAAATTTCAAAATATCTCCATTCATGTCTTGTATTTGAGCTTGATGGTTATAAAATTTTATTTGATCCGGGCGATTATTCCTTTATTGAGGGCCTGGTAACACCCCAAATGTTTGCTGATGTCGATATTATTGTGATCACACACATCCATCCAGATCATTTTGTAATAGATATTTTACAAAAAATCATGAATGTTAGCGGCGCGCAGGTGCTTACCAACAGCCAGGTTGGCGAACAATTGCAAAAAGCAGGAATTGAATTTTCTATCCTGGAAGACGCTACCGAACATTTTGGCCCATTTAAGCTGCAAGCCTTTCCGGTACAACATGCTTTGATCATGGATAACCCATTACCGCAAATGACGGGCTTCATCATCAACGACAAAGTGTTGCACCCGGTTGATTCTATGGAAGATAAACTATTGAAATTCAAAGATATAGAATTACTGATTATGGTAACCATGGCGCCCTTTGCCAGCGAAGTGATGATATCTGCTTTTGCCGATCGATTAAATCCGCGCCAGATATTGCCCGTTCATGATGGATACGCTAAAACGTTCTTTATTCAGAAACGCTATGCGGCCTATGCAAAGCATTTTGATAAACTGGGCATCAAGTTTCATGAAGTATATCAAGTGGGCGATAGTATAACTATCTAATAATCAGATTATAATTATTTATTCTAAACAAAAAAACCGAAGTCCTAAACGGGCTCCGGTTCCATATGTTCATTCAATAAAATGTTGTAAAATAAAAAAAGCCCCTACCTTTTACGGTAGAGGCCCTATGGAACCAACCTCCTGCTAAGCTGGCCCACATTAACCTTATCACACTGCTAAGATGAAGTTTAATAATGAAGAAAACATGAACTTCTGTTTTATGCTTGGTGTAAATTTTACATCTTAGCAAAAACAATATTGTGTTTATATGCAGAAACCCGACAGCCTGATATTTGACATGGACGGAACCCTCTGGGATGCCGTTGATACCTACGCCAACTCCTGGAACCTTGTATTTGAAAAAATGAGTATTCAACGTGTCATCGGTCGTAATGATCTGATGCAACTGATGGGCATGGAGGGTAAAAAACTAACCAAAGTGCTCATGCCCGACTTTGATGATGATAGGGCACAGGGTATTTATATGGACGTAAATGAAACCCGCCGGCAGATATTGCCTACCAGTGGCGGCGTAATGTACGATGGGGTAACTGAGGGCATCAAACAATTGGCAACCAAATACAAGCTCTTTATATTGAGTAATTGTGCCATAGGTATTATTCCTTTATTTATAAGTTGGGCTAAAATTGAAGATGATATTACCGACTCCATGGCTTATGGACAAAACAATATGCCCAAACATCATAACATGCAACTGCTGATTGATAAACACCAATTAAAACATCCGGTTTATATTGGTGATACCAATGGTGACGCTGAACAGACACGTATAGCCGGGATACCATTTATATTTGTGACCTATGGTTTTGGCAAAACAGACGATTACGCGTTGAAGTTTGATGATTTTAAGTCATTAACAAAATATTATATGAGTTTGTGAGTTTTTAAAACGTTAGCCAAATTTCATCTACCCCTAAAAGCATAACCCCAATGGTAAAACGTGGACTCTCCCTGCTGTTATTTCTGCTGATCTCAGGCTTATCATTTGCTCAAAAAGTACAATTGGACGCCGAACGCTGGATAACCAAAGACCTGGGCCACCTTTATTTTGCCGACAAAAAAGTATACTACAATTTTGTGGGAAACGCTGGTGTTAAAGACCACTATGCCATTGTGAATGATACCTTGATCTTTTCGGATATATTCAGGAGCAGCGCCGATAATTTTAAAAAACAGCACCAGGACGACTTTAAGTTTTTGATAAGACATGCCGACTATAATCGCATGTATTTAAAGGCTGTTGAACCTAATGCGATAAAATTAGCAGGTACTATTACCTATGAGTTCCTGAACTTCAAAAACAGCTACGATAAAAACATCAAATTCTCCAAGCTCTATTTTTTATCCTCTACCTGCTTTGGTGACTGCCCGCAGTTGGGTATCGAGATATGGCCCAATGGCGACTATCATTTGAAAGCCGGTGAACACGCGGCTCCATTTAAAGGCGATTACACTGGAAAATTAAGCCAAAATCAGCTGGATACGCTAAACTATTGGTTAAAGCACAGTGAGCTAAAGAAAATGAATGATTGGCAGCAAGGCAACCAGGTGGTTGACGCGCCAAACTACTATTTTGCCATTGATTTTGTTGACAGTAAAAAGAAGCTAAGCATCAACACTAACGAACCTCCTTTAAATATTATCGACCTGATCAATTTCATGCTCTCATCTTATAAAAATATAAAGCTTACTCCTGCTGGTCATAATTGATGAGAATCAAGAGATAAGAGTCAGGAGTCAAGACAAGAAATTGCTTTTCTTATTTAAATTAACAATGGTATTATCCTACCATTGCTGTTTTTCCTGATTCTTAACTCCTGATTCCTGACTCTTGGTTTTATTTTGTAGTTTAGATAAAAATATATCTATATGAAAGGCCGTACCAAAGCAATTATTTTAATCGTAATATTAGTATTGATCGCCGGGTTTACCTACCAGCGTTATTTCTTTGTTTTTGGCGAAGGGGCAAAGGCTGGTACCATGAACTACTTTGTAAAAAAGGGGTATATGTTTAAAACCTATGAGGGGCGATTAATACAAAGCGGTATAAAAACACCACAAGGTGGCGGTAATATTTCATCAAACGAGTTCATGTTTTCAGTTACCGACGAGAAAGTAGCACAAAAACTAAACAGCAGCACCGGTTCTTTTCTTGAATTACACTATAAAGAGTATCTGCACGCCTTGCCGTGGCGCGGAGTAAGCGTATTTGTTGTGGATAGTATTATCTCAGCAAAACCGGTTACTCAATAAGCTATTGTACTTTATTCATTTAAAAGTATCAGTGCATATTTAGTATTATGCACTGACCTCCGCATTGCGTAAAGCTTTAATGGTATCATGAGCAACCCTTAAACTTTCCAGGTGCTTTTTAAGAATAAATACAACCTGCTGATCTTCCCAGATCAGCTCTTTATCATCCAATGCCGTACGATATGCTTTCTTGGCAACATCCTCAGCATGTTCACAATCAGCTAAAATACTATGTCTGTCTTTGCTTATAAAAGCAGCTTTAACATCTATCCAGGTGTTATTAAATTTCCCCGATAAGGTAGTGCCATCGGTAGGATCGCCTCCCAATACACGAATGTATTCCCTCAGCTCCGAAACATTGTTTTTACTTTGATCCGTATACTCTTTAAAGAGCAAATTTAAACCTGTTTCATTGGTATTCTCATTAGCCTTTTCATAACCCGCAATACGGTCGTTATTTATTTTGATCAGATCGTTAAGTGCCGATATCTGGTGCTGTATATGCTGTAAAACTCCCATGACTATTTTATTATTTTCTTATAACTAATAAACATAACAAATGAGTTAATGTTTTTTAATTAGAACAAATATTCCCTTAAGATACAGCACCATGTTCGATCAGTATTCAAATTTGGAGTAGGGTTTCCTAATACCTCACCAAACCAATAATATCAGTTTCTGTTAAGATGCCAGATAAATTACCGGGTCTAAAACAATTTAAGCCTAATGAGTATTTATTAACCATTTACTGTGAAAATAACCATCAATGTTTGGATTTACATGATCCGATATTGACAAAAACAATTGTTTACAATGACTAAATCTCATAAAAAACAACAACCGGCTAATATAAAGTCGTTGCCTAAAACACCAACAGGCATCACTGGTCTTGATGAAATTACTGATGGGGGATTGCCGCAAGGAAGGCCTACGCTAATTTGCGGAGAAGCGGGGAGCGGCAAAACACTCATGTCGCTTGAATTTATAGTTCGCGGGGCATTGGTATTTAATGAACCTGGTGTTTTTATGGCTTTTGAAGAAAAAACCGACGAATTAGCGTTAAACGTGGCTTCACTTGGTTTTAACTTGTATGAATTACAGGAAAAAAAGAAAGTAAAACTTGACCATGTACGCATTGACCGGAGTGAAATAGAAGAGACTGGTGAGTATGACCTGGAAGGATTGTTTATCAGGTTGGGGCATGCGATTGATAGCATTGGTGCAAAAAGGGTAGTACTCGACACCATCGAAAATCTGTTTTCAGGTTTAAATGACCAGGCTATTTTGAGGGCCGAACTGCGCAGGCTTTTTGCTTTTCTAAAAAATAAAGGAGTTACCGCCATTATAACCGGCGAAAAAGGAGAAGGAGGGGCGCTGACACGACAAGGATTAGAAGAATACGTATCGGATTGCGTTATCCTGCTTGATCACCGGGTTATTAACCAGATATCAACCCGCAGGCTCCGTGTGGTAAAATACAGGGGATCACAACATGGTACCAACGAATATCCTTTTTTAATTGATCAGGATGGTATTTCTGTGCTGCCGGTAACTTCTTTAGGGCTCGAAAAAGCGGTTTCTTCCAAAAGGGTATCATCAGGTATCCCGGCATTGGATTATATGCTTGGGGGTCAGGGCTTTTTTGAGGGAAGCAGCATTTTGGTTTCCGGAACTGCCGGAACGGGTAAAACCAGTATCGGTGCTTATTTCGCTGCCGAAACCTGCAAACAGAAAAAGAAATGTCTCTATTTTGCTTTTGAAGAATCACCAAACCAGATCATCCGTAATATGAAATCGATCAATGTGGATCTTCAGCCTTATGTTAACAGCGGACTATTAAAATTTCACGCTTCACGACCAACCTTATATGGATTGGAGATGCACCTGGTAGCCATCTACAAACTGATAAAACAGTTTAAACCAGATACGATAATATTGGATCCGATAACCAATCTGATCACCGTTGGTTCTGTAAGTGAAGTAAAATCGATGTTGGTACGCCTGATTGATTTTTTACAGAACGAGCAAATTACGGTGATGTTCACCGCCTTATCGCTCAATACCGTTGTAAACGAACAAACCGATGAGGGTGTATCCTCCCTTGTTGATACCTGGATGCTGGTGCGGGATATTGAACACAACGGCGAACGCAACCGCGGTTTATACATCATGAAATCGCGAGGTATGAAACACTCCAACCAGGTACGTGAATTTATTATTACCGATAAAGGGCTTGACCTGGTTGATGTTTACCTGGGTCCTGAAGGTGTATTAACAGGATCGGCCAGAGAAGCACAACAGCTTAAAGAAAGAACAGGTGTAGCGCTGCGAGATTTTGCCGTATCGCGAAAAGACAAAGAAATTACACGCAAACGCACCATGCTGGAGGCCAAGATATCCAACTTACAGGCTGAGTTTGAATCTGTAGAAGAAGAGCTGAACAGGATATATTATGAAGATGAGTTAAAGCAACAAATAATGGACAAAAACCGGGATGAGATAACGAAAATGAGAAGAGGGATAAAAGAAGAAAGCCCGATTATAAAGAAGTAAAAGCAATGGAAGCAGAAGTCATAAATTATGAATTAAGATTATATATTGCGGGCAATACGGCAAAATCTGTCAGTGCCTTAGCTAATCTTAAAAAATACTGTGAAGAACATTTAAAGGGCCAATATTCTATTGAAGTGATTGACCTTTTAGTAAAACCTCAATTGGCCGAAGGTGATCAGATATTTGCCATACCTACATTGGTGCGCAAAGTACCTGAGCCTATCCGTAAAATAATCGGTGATCTGTCAAATGAAGAAAAAGTATTGGTGGGCTTAGATATACGTCCCCGTTAAACTGTAAAAAATGACCGAAAAGGATCAATCGTTTTTATCTAAGGGTAATTATTCAAATAAGCAGGAACATCATGTTTATCAGTTGCGCCTGTTTGTAACCGGGGCATCACCAAATTCGTCGAGGGCTATAACCAATCTCAAAGATATTTGCGAAACCCATTTAAAAGGTAATTATGACCTGGAGATAGTCGATGTTTACCAACAGCCATTGATTGTTGAGCGGGAACAGATCATCGCTTTACCCATGCTCATTAAAAAAGCGCCGGGTATAGAGCGCCGGCTCATTGGTGATATGTCAAATACAAGTAAAGTATTAAAGGGCCTTGGTTTACAAACAGAAAATTAATGGAACTGGCTAAATATACATATGAAGAGTTACTGCAGCAAAACGAAGAACTTCGGATACAGCTGGAGGAAGCTAATGATACCATTGACGCCATTCGTAGCGGTCAGATTGACGCACTTATTGTAAAAGGCGCTGAAGGTCATCAGCTGTACACCTTAAAAACGGCCGACCAAACTTACCGCGTTTTTATTGAAAAGATGAACGAAGGTGCGGTTACCCTCAATCGTGAAGGCACTATTTTATACAGTAATTCACGCTTTGCAACCATGATGGATCTGCCACTTGAAAAAGTGATCGGGCTAAGCTTCACCTCTTTTATCCCCGAAATATCGGTTAAGAAATTCAACGATCTGATGCACAAAGGCTGGCAAGAGGACTGCAAGGGCGAAATATTATTGGCCGATAAACAAGGGACGTTAACACCTTGCCTGCTTTCTTGTACCACCCTTGATCTGGATGAGGGCATAGCTTTGAGCCTGATCTTAACTGACCTTACCAGTCAAAAAGAGACAGAATGGGAACTGAAAGTAAAAAACGAGCAGTTACTGGCAGCTCAAAACGCCGCGGAAAAATTGAACAATGAGCTGGAAGATACCGTTAGGGAGCGTACAAATGACCTGCTGATAAGCCGGGAGCATTTTAAACTGCTGGCAAACAACATACCCCAAATGACCTGGACAAACCTGCCTGGTGGCGAGGTTGATTTTTATAACCAGCAATGGTATAATTATACCGGCAGCCGCTATAGTGAAAGCGTGGGTTGGGGCTGGCAGCAAGTGGTACATCCAGATGACTTGCCTAATACCTTAGATAAGTATATTGAGGCTTTAAAAACAGGCAATATATTCGAGGTTGAAAACCGTTATAAACGTTGGGACAATACTTATCGCTGGCATCTGAACCGGGCCGTTCCATTAAGAGATGATAAGGGCTCGATCATTTTTTGGGTAGGTACAGCTACTGATATTGAAGATCAGAAGAGAGAGATGGATCGTAAGGACGAATTTATTGGTATTGCCAGCCACGAACTCCGGACACCATTAACAAGCTTAAAAGGATATCTGCAACTCATTACTTCGTATAAAAAAGAAGAGGTGCCGCCTGTAGTGAAGCAGTATATCGAAAAAGCAAGTGTGGCTATTAATAAATTGCAGCGCCTGATCAATGATTTGCTTGATGTGAGTAAAATACAGGCCGGCAGGCTTGAATATGCCATGGGCGACGTTAATTTATCTGATCTGATGGTACAGGTGACCGAAAATTCAAGACATATTTACCCGTTATACGAGTTTGATAGTGAGCTGGAACCCGATACCCGCATTATGGGTAATGCCGAACGGCTGGAGCAGGTTTTGATGAATTTTATAAATAACTCTGTAAAATACTCACTGGCTAACAAACAAATTATCCTGAAAACCACCATAAAAACTGATGTGGTACGCGTATCAGTAACAGATTATGGAATCGGCCTATCCGATGAACAAATAGAGCGGATATTTGAGCGTTTTTATAGGGTGGAGGACAAAAAATTTATGACAAGCGGCCTGGGGATGGGGCTATACATCAGCACCGAGATCATCAATAATCACCAGGGCAAAATAGGGGTAGAGAGCGAATTAGGTAAAGGGGCCACCTTTTACTTTGAATTACCTTTGATTGCTTGATAAGTCATTTTTAAAACTATTTTAAACCAAAATTGCAGGTAAGCCAAATACTTCTGATATTGGGTTGATCTGCAGGGTTTAAATCACTGCATTCTCTTAAAACAAACCTCAAAATTATGCCCGATACAAATAATGGCAATGTGTCTTTTACAAAAAGTTCAAATGGTATAGCAACCATTAGTTTTTATCATTCTGCTCAAAATTCATTGCCAACGAGTCTTTTAAATGATCTTACTGAATATATTATACAGGCAGGTAATGACCCCGATGTCCGGGTGATTGTCTTAAAAAGTGGCGGCGATCGAACCTTTTGTGCTGGTGCCAGTTTTGATGAACTGGTGCAAATAAAAGACAAAGAAGCAGGGGCATTGTTTTTTTCGGGCTTTGCCAAGGTTATCAATGCCTGTCGTAAATCATCCAAAATAATTGTTGCCCGCGTCCAGGGAAAAGCGGTTGGCGGAGGGGTAGGCCTTGCTGCCGCTGCCGATTATTGCCTGGCCTCCGGCTTTGCATCTATCAAATTAAGTGAACTAGCTATCGGTATCGGGCCATTTGTTATATCGCCGGCAGTAACCCGGAAGGTTGGCTTACCCGCGTTTTCACAGCTAACCATCAGAGCATCTGATTTTCAAACTGCTCAATGGGCTCGTGAGCATGGCCTGTATAACGAAGTATATGAGGATATTGCTTCGCTCGACTTAGCCGTAGATGAACTTACTGAAAAATTGGCCTCCTATCATCCTGATGCACTCGCAGGTTTAAAACAGATCCTATGGGAAGGTACAGAAGATTGGGACGAATTATTAACTCAACGAGCAGCCATTAGCGGTGAGATGGTGCTTTCTGAATTTACTCAACAAGCATTGCAACGCTTTTTAAGTGGCAACAGATAAGAATTCTATTGTTGAAATGGAGCAAGATACCTTTGGATACCAGGATCAGTCAAACCGGTTTTAAATAAGAACGGCCAGGTAAATACCTGGCCGTTCTTATTTGTTTTATAATTACCAATGCCTGTAATGGCGATGTACTCTGTAATAAGCCGGGCGGCCATAATAACGGCCTGGATAGTAATATGGGCGATTATAATAAACCCTGCGTCCATAACCATAATATACAGGGCGTTCATAATAGCCATATGCCGGGTAGTTAGCTGCAACTACCACTCTTGAACGTGGATAACCACCAAATGAGGCTCCTATGGATATGCTTTGAGCTTTTACAAACTGAACTGAGAATAAAAGCGCAAATACTATGACTGAAAATTTGACGAATTTCATAAATCAAAAATTAAGTTAACACTGTAGTTATTTATATTTATAGACTGTAAATATCCCTTGAGGTTTAGTATATTTTTTATATTTTTAAGGCATGTATTACTTTTTGTTTACGCTGTTATTCCTGGCTATTGTTTTAGGC
The DNA here is from genome assembly GCA_900068975.1 of Hygrocybe conica. Taxonomy (NCBI): domain Eukaryota; kingdom Fungi; phylum Basidiomycota; class Agaricomycetes; order Agaricales; family Hygrophoraceae; genus Hygrocybe; species Hygrocybe conica. Next base: position 39,762 of record CEMM01323145.1, read on the forward strand.
TTTTCTCTGATAAGCTCTTACTATGGTAAATTACGTGCGGAAGAGAAAAAACTTGATAAAATAAAAAGCAAATGGGGTAAGCCCGTGAATGCCCGACGTAATTTCGATCTTATTAAAACCTATTTAAACGCCGATAAAAGCTGGAATAGATTACCAGATGTTACTGCGGAAGATATCGACCTGAAAAGTATCTTTAATTATATCGACAGAACAAGTTCAAAACCCGGTAAACAGTACTTGTTTAAAAAGCTGCATTTCCCCGAAACAAATCTCGAAAAACTATTAGAGCTTGATGCAAAGGTTGAGATCATCAATAAGGATAAGCCCAACCGTGAATTGATAGAGCTACAATTATCAAAACTCAACAACACTTACGCTTATTATATAGCCGATCTGTTTTTAAAAACACATGAATCGCTGTTTGTACCGATCATGAACTTCTATATCAGATTTGTACCCCTGGTGATCATTGCTTTGATCATATCGCTGGTTGTTTATCCTAATCCTATCAGTATTTTATTGTTATTCTTTTTTGTAGGCTATAATGTGGTATTGCATTATGCCAACAAGAATAAAATAAGCGCCTATACCAATTCGCTGCCACAACTGCTTATCATGCACAACGTAGCGGTATGGCTGGTAAAACATTCAGGGTTGGAGGATAATGAATCTATAAAAAGCAGTTTAAAAAATCTATTAGGGCTAAAACGATCTTTAAGCATTATCAACTTAGAAAGTAAACTGATCAACGGGGCGGGCGATTTGAGTTATGCCGTTTTTCAACTTATTAAAACATTGTTTTTATTAGAGCCCCGTATTTATGCCAGCTCTATAAAGCACATTGAACGTTATCGTGAAGATATTGAGCAGGTATATCAATATGTGGCCGAAATAGATATGCTGGTAGCCATCCAATCGGTACGGGATGGTTTACCTTATTACAATAAACCCCAGTTTATTGATACAGATGCCCAAATGAACATTACCGATCTTTATCATCCCCTGATTGATAAATGTGTTACCAATTCATTATATACCCGTGCCGATAGAGGTGCCTTGATAACAGGTTCAAACATGTCAGGTAAAACAACTTTTATCAAGGCCATCGCTGTTAATACCCTGTTGGCGCAAACCCTGTTCACCAGCTGTACCAGGGAATATAAAGCGCCCTTTTTAAAGATACAGACCAGTATTAAAACTACCGATAGTATAGAAGAGCAAAAAAGCTATTTCCAGGCTCAGGCACAGTCGATATTAACTATCATGAGCCGCAGTAATGAGGTAGAACAGGTAAAAAGTCTGGTTATTATTGACGAGATATTCAGGGGTACCAATACTATTGAGCGTATTGCTGCCGCAAAATCGGTATTATCCTATATCACCGCCAATCAGAATTTTGTTTTTGTATCCACCCATGATCTTGAGTTGGCTGAATTACTCGATGAGGATTTTGCTATTTATTCCTTTGAAGATTCCAAATCCGGGGGCAGTCTGGTGTTTGACTATAAGCTGAAAGAAGGCCTGCTTAAAAGTCGCAACGGTATAGCCATATTAGAATCTATGGGATATCCGGATTCTGTAATTGAAGACGCTAATATTGTAAGCGAACGGATGATGCTGAAATACATGGAGTAGGCTGCATGCCTACCGTGGGTTAAAAAGCAGACGTCATGCCGAATTTATTTCGGCATCCCATATGCAAAGATCTGACAGGTCCGAATATTCTGTGAGATGCCGAAATAAATTCGGCATGACTTAGTGTTTTATTCACCCTCATACAACCTCAGTTTATTTTTGAGGCTTTGCATTTCATCCTGTATTTTTTCCATACGGTGCAATAAATGACTGATGGCTTCTATACCCGCTACATTAATATCCAGCTGATAAAGATTAATCAGTTTTTCCAGTTTTCTCAGTTCCTCTCCTGGTATATAAGTAGTTTCATTAATCAGGGTAACTTTAACTAAATCAGCCTCATATAACGATTCTATAAAGGTATACTCTATGTTATGATACAAACAAAAATCATTTACTGATATTAAATCTGCTGTTTTCATCTTCTTTAAACTTATATCATGATCTTGAAAGCTCTTCAAATAATTGTTTCTGCTGTTCGGTAAGGTTAACCGGTATCTGGACATCATAAGTAAGGTACAGGTCGCCAAACTCATTCTCTTTCTTATAAACGGGCATACCTTTTCCTTTTAGTTTTACTTTGGTACCATTTTGGGTTTCTGGTTTTACTTTTACTTTAACCTTACCGGTTAAGGTCTCCGCAGTAATCTCGCCACCAAGCACAGCCGTATAAAGGTCGAGTTTTACAGTAGCGTATAAATTTCGCCCGTCACGCTTAAAGCGTGCATCATCGGGTATGGAAAATTTGATATACAGATCACCAGCAGGGCCGTTATTTACACCCGCGCCTCCATGGCCGGCTATTTTAATGGTTTGTCCGTTCTCGATACCGGCAGGTATGGTAATGCGTATATTTTTACCGTTAACAGTTAATGTTCGTTTATGCGTCTCTGCAATATCCTGAAGGGTTAGTTGTAACTCCGCGTTAAAATCCTTCCCGCGGTATTTGGTTTGCCTGCTACCGCCACCACCAAACATGGATTTAAAAAAGTCCGAAAAATCGCCTCCGCCAAAACTTTCATCGTCAGTAAACCCACCAAAACCACCACCACCATAGCTACCTTGCCGGCTTTGCTGTTGCCTGGCCTGCTGTTCATAGGCTTCACTATGCTGCCAGTTCTCGCCGTATTTATCATACTTTTTACGTTTTTCCGCGTCGCTCAATACTTCATTGGCTTCATTAAGTTCCTGGAATTTTTTATGAGCCTCCGCGTCATTCGGATTAAGATCGGGGTGATATTTACGGGCCAGCTTTCGGTAAGCATTTTTAATATCCTTATCCGTAGCGGTTTTAGTAAGACCCAGTGTTTTATAGTAATCAATAAAAGCCATATCAAGCGTAAAATGTGGTATAATTTAATTAACCCTTAAATATACAGCTTAGTTTTAGACCGTGCATTTTTACCTGCTATTCTGACCATTACCTGATCAAAACAAAGTGCCTACGCTAACCAACTACATCGATATCGCAAGTAAATAAAATGGGAGCATTCGGTTAAGCGTAAATTTTATATTTTTACGTCTGAGCCTCCAGACAGGCTCAAAACACTATCATGGATAACAAAGTATTTAATCAGTTTGCAGACATCGAGACCAGAGAAATGATACCTGACTATTTCTCTAAGATCATTCATACCCCAGGCAACACCATCAATTTTTTAGAAGTTAAAGCAGGTGCCGTAGCGCCGATGCATCAGCATATTAATCACCAATGTGCTTTTGTTATTGAGGGCCAGTTTGAACTAACGGTCAACGGCGTATCGCAAATACTGGATACCGGCACCTATGCTATTATCCCTCCAAATGTAATACACGGAGGCCGGGCCATTACCGATTGTAAACTGATTGATATATTTGATCCCGTACGCGAAGATTTTAAGTTTTAGAAATACCTTTTTAATATATGCCGATTACTAAAGCATCAGTGATTGATGTTCCTGAATTAAATATACTGGTTAACAACGCCTATCGCGGAGAAGAATCGAAAAAAGGCTGGACCTCTGAAGCTGATATGTTAGACGGCCTCCGGATCGATGAAGATATGCTGAAGACATATTTCGAGAATGAGGCTATTACGATATTAAAACATACTGATGATGATGGCCAGATCACCGGATGTGTTTACCTGGAAGTTAAAGGATCGAAACTATACCTGGGCATGTTCAGCGTATCGCCTGTTTTGCAGGGCAAAGGAGTGGGGCGGGGCCTGTTGGAGGCAGCCGAGGAATTGGCCAAACAGTTTAACTGCGATACCATCACCATGACCGTAATCAGCACCCGTGCAGAGCTCATTAGCTGGTACGAGCGCAGGGGTTATGCATTTACGGGCGAGATGCAACCCTTCCATGCCCATGGTCGCTTTGGCAACCCTAAGCAATTGATAGAGCTTATCGTAATGGAAAAAGCAGTAGTTTAATTACTACTGCTCATCAGTTCCTGGAAAAGATCATAGTATTGGCCCACATGCAAGCCATCAACCAAAGCATGGTGTACGTGAAGAGAAACAGGCATGCTTTTTTTGCCATTATCTTCTGTCATTTTTCCGAATGATATCTTGGGGCAGCTATCTGGAAACGAAAAGCTGCGGGCATGCGATAAACTGGTAAAATTGATCCAGGGCATGGCCGAATAGTGTACAATATCATCATCGAGCTTTGGCGCGAAAAGGCTAGTGGTACTTTGTACCCGCTCGATCTCTTTCTTGGCCTCTTCCACAAAAGTGTCCAGCGAAGGATGAAAATCCATATAGGCAAAACCAAAAGTACCGTTAGGCCGACCAATAGTTGGCCCTGCATTAATACGATCATAAACCAAAACTTCATCGCCATAAATACGGCATTTGAATGGGTCCAGCTCGTTAATAGCTGTTAATGATTTGTGCAGATAATACAGAAAAAAAGACACACGCTTCTTTGGCAAAAGCGTATGCCTGGGTACAGTCGATATTGACAACAACACCATAAAATGGTTCCTCAAAAGTTTTAAAAAAATTAAAATGTTCTTTGCGAGCCCAGGTATCAATATTTAATTTATGCTTCATGCGAGTATATACGGCAGAATTTCCAGAAGTGTATCAGCCTGTTTAAAATTTTCGTGAGTTAAATTAGTTTCTACATGTTCATGCGCCCAGGTAGTATGAAAAGGCACATGAATAGCATGACCGCCAATATTAAGCACTGGCATCACATCAGATTTTAAGGAATTACCTACCATCATAAATTCCGCAGGCTTAATATCCAGATGTTTGATGAGTTTGATATAATCATCATCCTGCTTATCAGACATGATCTCGATATGGTGAAAATAATGCGATAGTCCCGATTTCTTGAGCTTGCGTTCCTGGTCGAGCAGGTCGCCTTTGGTGGCCACTACCAGTCTGTATTGCTTTTTTAGAGTTGCCAGTACATCTTCCACACCATCTAATAGTTCAATAGGTTCATTGAGCATTTCCTTGCCGTATTGCATAATCAGCTCAATAGCATCCAGGCCTATTTTTTTGTCGGATATTTTTAGCGCGGCCTCTATCATGCTCAGGATATATCCTTTTATGCCATAACCATACAAGGCCAAATTCGCTATCTCGATCTTAAAAAGCTCGCTTGATATGGTATGTTGTGGTAAGAAGTTTTCCAGTAAACTGCAAAATTTCTCTTCCGTCTTTAAAAAATAAGGCTCGTTTACCCAAAGGGTATCGTCGGCGTCAAAAGCTATAACCTTTAGTTTCATTTGCTTTTATTAACAAGACTGCAATAATAATCATACGGCTTTTATTTCCTGCGGATTTATGGTAACCTTTTTTTTTAAATAATGTCTCCACAGATGCAACCTAATTTTAAAAACAACGTCCTATACAACACATGGTCAAAACTATATTCGATTAAAATGGAAGACGTACTGCCACCCTTAAAAGAATTTATTGTTGATTATTGCAACCGCTATAAGCTGAATCACGTTGATCCGGGCAGCCTGAACCTGGATACCAGCATTGATCTGGACCTGGATATTTTTGATATCGAAATAGATCTTTTCCTGGCAGATTTTGCCGATCAGTTTAAGGTTGACCAATCTAAATTTACCTGGTACAAATATGGCTATCCCAAAGGTTCAACCCGGGTACGTATGATTAAGCTCATGTTTGGCTATAACAGCACCTGGGCCAAACAACTGGCGCAATATTGTTATAAACCTAAATTCATGGTACGTAACCTACAGGATGCCGTAAAAACAGGAAGACTTTTGTAAGAATTCGGATTTTTAGATCACGTTGCAGGTAAAATCAGCGGTATCAACGAAATCAAAAAAATCAACGGTCACAGATCCGTAACCCCGGTATGACGGCGTTTTACAAAATTGCGGATGTCCAGTACGATACCGGCAAAGAAATAAAATATCAGCGGGAATCCCACAGCTAAAAAAGAAGAGTAAATAAAAAACAAACGGATCTTTGAGATAGAAACGTTAAACTTTTCGCCAAGATAGGTGCATACACCAAAGGAGTATCGTTCAAAAAAAGTAAGGATTCTCTGTATCATGTCAGGCAAGTTTTAATATTTTGTTACCAACGCCACATTGCAGGCATTTCTTATAATTACAATAATTATTTTTCAACTCCAGCAGCGCCTGCGACTCAAAAGCATTGTTAATTTTCAGCCCTAAGGTAATAAAATCTTCGGTAATATTGTTCTGTTCGGCCGGTAAATTTTCCAATAACTTTAAACTTCTGCTAATATAATACTGCTGCTGGTGCTGTTTTCCATAGCTGAACAAAAACAAAGCCAAAGTGTTTATCAATAATATATCGATAGAAGCCGCACCCAAAGTTTTCGATACCGGTTTTGATTGTACATCAAACCGGTAATGATCTTCCCAGTAATCATTCACCTTAATATCGGTAAATAAGGCACGTAACGCGTTAATATCTTTTATCTCAAGTATCTTAGAGAACAGGTGATTCGATTGCACGATCAACGCCGCGAACTGCGCCAGCCGGATAGTAGGAAAATTTTGCGGTCGAAGGCGCATGAACTTCCACAAATGATTTTCTATAGGTTTTAGATTGTACTTCTTCCGCAAAAAATCATACTCCTTTTTTAGCTTCAAAGGGTACTCATCTTTTAGCTCCGTCTTCAGAAATCCGGCTTGCCCAAATATCAGGGCCTCTATCTGCATAGGGTTGTTTTTATGCTTGGCCAGCGTGAGCTGCGGTAATGATTTGGCCAGGAGCTCAAAAGGCAAGGCATTGGTTTTAAAGCCAAAGTTGGCAGCCAGGAACTGGTAAAATGTCTCTTCCCAATCGTTATGGTTTAAATTTAAGGAATCGGTTACCGCAGTCGAGCGTTTCTCCAGTCGTTCCACCAGCACACGGGTAAGCCAGTTACTCATGATGAGCCCATCAATGCCGGCTATGCTTTTTTCGCAGGGGATGATCCGCTGATCGCCAAACACCATTTGATGATACCGATTGTACAGCTCGTCCGGAACGCGATTTTGAAGCTGCAGCGTAGGTACTTTACGGCCGTTGGCTAAAATAAGCGGGACATCATTGCGGTAAACCACATGCAGTATCACATTGTCATAGGCATTGTCGGTAGTGTGACCATGCTTTTGCCAATCGGATGAGGACAGGTGCACCTCCACATTTCCGGCCCAAACCGTTTCGCCTATCCGCACACGGGCATTATGAAAATCGGGACCTGAATCGGTATTGGCCATGCCGGCCGAAAGAATCTCCAGTTCCTCGCCGTCATCCGTTTTCAGATCGACGCGGTCAAACAGCCTGAATTTCCATACATAGTGCAAAAAGTCTTCGGTAAAAAGCATCAAACAAGGTAGGAATTTTTGACCGTTGATTTATTTTGATTTACATGATTTCGCTGATTTTTGACAGGAAGGATAAAATTATCTCTTACATTTATCCTTACATCACCCATACTACATTATGACCGAACTAACCAAACCCATACCCAAAACTACAACCGGCCGCATCAAATCCATCATTGGCGGCTCCTTAGGTAACCTGGTAGAATGGTACGATTGGTATGTATACACCGCTTTCTCCCTCTATTTTTCCGACGCGTTTTTCCCATCAGATAACCAAACCGTACAGCTTTTAAATACGGCCGGTATTTTTGCTATCGGCTTTTTGATGCGACCCATAGGCGGCTGGCTCATGGGAACTTTTGCCGATAAATATGGCCGTAAAAAAGCGTTAACCACATCGGTGCTGCTCATGAGCGTGGGCTCCCTCATTATCACTATAACACCAGGTTTCCGCACCATTGGCGTGGCTGCTCCGCTAATGCTGGTACTTGCCCGTATTGTACAAGGCATAAGCGTAGGCGGCGAATACGGTACTAGCGCAACCTATCTAAGCGAAATGGCAGGCAAAAAACATCGCGGATTTTATTCCAGTTTTCAATATGTAACATTAATCATGGGACAATTGATGGCGCTGGGTGTGCTGGTTTTACTACAGCGTGTTTTTTTAAGCGAACAGCAACTGCACGACTGGGGCTGGCGCATCCCCTTTGGTATCGGCGCTTTTTTAGCGGTGATCACGATGTACTTAAGACGTAGCCTGCAGGAATCAGCCTCATTTACCAACGAAAGCGGTCAATCAAAATCGGCACAGGGCACTTTAAAAGCTTTAGCCAAACATCCAAAAGCAGTATTTACGGTGATTGGTTTAACAGCAGGGGGCACACTCGCTTTCTATACGTTTACCACCTATATGCAAAAGTTCCTGGTGAATACCTCAGGTTTCAGCAAAAGCAGCGCTACTATGGTATCAACCCTTACACTCGCTGTATTTATGCTGCTGCAGCCTGCGTTTGGCCTGCTGTCTGATAAGATAGGTCGCAAACCACTGCTCATTGGTTTTGGTGTCTTGGGCACGCTCTCTACCATACCCATCATGACGCTTTTGAGCGAAACCAAAGATGTTTGGGTGGCTTTCGCGCTGATATTAGCCGCCCTGATCATCGTAAGCGGTTATACCTCTATCAATGCGGTAGTGAAGGCCGAGCTTTTCCCGGCTAATGTACGTGCCCTGGGAGTAGGTTTTCCGTACGCTATAGCCGTATCCTTATTTGGCGGCACAGCCGAGTATATAGCTCTGCTATTTAAGAATGGGCACCATCAGCAATGGTTTTACTGGTATGTTACCGTCTGTATCGCGCTATCACTGATTTTATACACTACCATGAACGATACGCGCAAACATTCTAAAATAGAAGATGAATAATTTAGTATCAAGTAGTTAGTATCAAGTATCAAGATTTTGAAAACCTTTTAACACAAATAAAGGTGTCTTGATACTTGATACTAACTACTTGATACTGGCTAAAAAATATTAATTTTGCCCGCTTACCATCATAGGATATGCCTACATATATGGCCGATAACAATAATCTATTTCAACAGGCAGTATCTTTGCTGCAACAACTGATATCCATACAATCCTTTAGTAAAGAGGAAGATCGCACCGCCGATCTGATTAACGAGTTTTTACAGCAACGCGGTGTGCAAACGCATCGTAAAATGAATAATATCTGGGCCTGGAACAAACATTTTGACGCCAGCAAACCTACTATTTTGCTCAACTCGCACCATGATACCGTAAAGCCCAACTCGGGCTATACCCGCGACCCATACGACGCTAAAATTGAAGACGGTAAGCTTTATGGACTGGGCAGTAATGATGCCGGAGGCTGCCTGGTATCGCTGATAGCGGTGTTTCTTTATTTTCACGATAAGGAAAACCTAAAATACAACTTTTGCCTGGCTACTACCGCCGAAGAAGAGATCTCGGGTGTGAACGGTCTGGAGCTTATTATACCTGAATTAGGCAAACTGGATTTTGGCATAGTAGGCGAGCCTACGCTGATGCAGCTGGCCATTGCCGAACGTGGTTTAATGGTGCTGGATTGCGTAGCACACGGTCGTGCAGGGCATGCTGCCCGTGAAGAAGGTGATAATGCCATTTATAAAGCCTTAACGGATATTGAATGGTTCCGCAGTTTCACGTTCCCAAAAGAGTCTGAAGTATTTGGGCCGATAAAAATGTCGGTGACCATTATCAACGCAGGTTCACAACACAACGTGGTGCCTGCCAGCTGTACATTTACGGTTGACGTAAGGGTAACCGATGCTTACCGCAACGAAGAAGTATTGGAGATTATCCGTCAGCATGTCAATTGCGATGTTAATCCGCGCTCTATCCGCTTAAAACCATCATCCATACCCAAAGAACATGCGATAGTTCAGGCCGGTATTGCTTTAGGTCGTACCACTTATGGTTCGCCAACCACTTCAGATCAGTCGCTGCTGGATATCCCGTCAATCAAAGTAGGTCCCGGCGATTCGGCACGTTCACATACAGCTGATGAATTTGTTTATGTAGACGAGATCAGGGAAGGTATCGACTTGTATATTCAAATGCTGCAGAGCATTAATTAACGATGTGCGGATGATTCGCCATATACGCATAATACCAGTTCGTCATTGCGAGGCACGAAGCAATCCCCAATTAGCAGAGACGCTCTGTAGATAGGGGATTGCCACGTCGTTCATCCTCGCAATGACGCTTAACGAAAAAGACAGGCCTACATCTCTCCCAAAAATGCTCCCAACGCTATAGCAACACCCAGTAACACCGCGATCATTTTGCGCAGGTTAAATTTATGATCATTACTTGATTCAAACAGGATGGTGGTAGAAATATGTAAAAATATACCGATAACCACCCCCATAATGCGGTTAAAATAATGCTGTAAATTGCCGATATCGCCATTGCTGAGGGCGGTACTGAAGAAATAACCCGCAGGCGCCATCACCGCGAACAGGGCCACAAAAAGTATCGTGTTTTGTTTACTCTGCTTATTGGTCAACAAAACCGTAGCCAGCGCGAAAGCAGCCGGGATATGGTGCAGGGCGATACCATAGACTAACTGATCCTGGTTGCCCTGGGCCAGCGGCATCCCCTCTAAAAAAGCGTGCAAACAAAGACTGATCATGATCCCCACCGGGAAAATAGCCATGTCATGTTTGGGTTTATGCATGTGGCCATGCTCAATACCATCGGAGAATTGCTCCAGTAAGATCTGAAATAGAAAACCAGCCAGTATAAAAACACCCACCCAGTTGTCATTACCATGATAGGCATCGGGTATTAAATGCAGCACCGTAATACCAAACAGATAAGCGCCACTGAATGATAATACCAGTTTAAGTGTTTTATGGTTATCACCCTTAAAGAAAAACACAGAAGAGCCGCCAAAGAAGGCACAAAAGAATAGTAAACAAATTTTCCAGACAGCCATTAAAAAGCAGGTTGTAATTTTTTAAACAGTAAAGCGAATAAGCTACCTACCAATGCGCCATAAATAGCGCCACAGGTAATATCAACAGGGAAGTGCACGCCCACATATACCTGTGCAAAACTGATAATACCGGCCCAGAGTATAGCCCAGAGCCATATCCAGCGCCATTTTCTAAAAAATACCAGGCTCAGGAAAAAGGCCATAGCAAAATGATCGGTAGCATGGGTAGAGGGGAAGCTGTAGCCCGTTCCGCAGGGTACACGACTGATGTCGGTTTGCGATACAATAGGGTCGCGGCAGGGGCGCAGGCGTTTTACATTATACTTAATGATACTGGCGCTGGTAAAATCGGCAAAACCGGCTGTGATAGCCAGTAATACGATAATGATAGCGCCCGTTTTTTTATAATGATAAATACAAAAGCCAATAATAAACAGGTACAGCGGGATCCAGAATTTAGGATTGCGCAGCAAAGGCATGATCCAGTCAAAAAACGGGTTCGACAGATCGTGATTTATAAAATAGAATAAATGCCGGTCGAGTTGTAATAGATGTTCAGGCATTGCCGTTTGTATGTAATGGATAAAAGCCGCGATATGGTGAAGCCGCAATTAGTTGGCAAAGTTATCAATTACTTTAAAACAACATTGATGCGGTACGGTTAATGCTGGTAAATAAACGGATAATTTACAATCAAAGTACATAATGTAGCTTTGTTGCATTTGTAGCTATATTTTTAAAACAGGTTATCACAAACGTTTGCGTGAAAAAAGTAGCTTATAAATCAGGTTCAGCCCGCAAATTGTACCTGCTTATACACCGCTTATCATTTAAATATTTATACTTTTGCCTCTCAAAACCAAATAATTTTGACACTCATAAAATCTATTTCAGGGATCCGCGGCACCATAGGCGGTGCTGTTGGCGACGGTTTAACACCATTGGATATTGTTAAATTCACTTCGGCTTATGGTGCATGGGCCGTAAAAAAATCGGGCATCAAAAAAATTATTGTCGGCCGCGATGCGCGCCTATCGGGTACCATGGTTAATAACCTGGTTATCGGTACCCTGCAAGGTTTGGGTATCGACGTGATCGACCTGGGCTTGTCCACAACACCTACGGTAGAAGTAGCTGTTACCGGCGAACAGGCTGCAGGGGGGATTATCCTTACCGCGAGCCATAATCCTAAACAGTGGAACGCCCTTAAATTATTGAACGCTAAAGGCGAGTTTATAAGCGATGCTGATGGCAAAGAGGTGCTGGAAATAGCTGAGAACAGCGATTTTAATTATGCCGATGTAAACGATCTGGGCAAAGTTACCCAGGACGACAGCTGGATGCAAAAACATATCGACCTCATACTGGCATTACCACTGGTTGATGTGGCGGCTATTAAAAAGGCGCAATTTAATGTTGTGATAGATTGTGTGAATTCCTCAGGTGGTATTTATGTACCGGCATTATTGAAAGCCCTGGGTGTTGATACCGTTTATGAATTATATTGCGAACCCGATGGTAATTTCCCGCATAACCCGGAGCCGCTACCCGAAAATCTGGTGGCCTTATCCAAAGAGGTAACGGCTAAAAGAGCTCATTTAGGTATAGCTGTTGATCCGGATGTTGACCGCCTTTGCTTTGTTTGCGAAGATGGCAATATGTTTGGCGAAGAATATACGCTGGTAGCTGTTGCCGATTACGTACTGCAAAACAATAAAGGCAATACGGTATCAAACCTGTCATCAACCCGAGCCCTGCGCGATGTAACCGAGAAAGAAGGCGGCGAATACCACGCTGCCGCAGTAGGCGAGGTGAACGTGGTTAACAAAATGAAAGAGGTAAACGCTGTTATTGGCGGCGAAGGTAATGGCGGGGTAATATATCCAGAGCTACATTATGGCCGCGACGCTTTAGTGGGTATCGCGCTGTTTTTAACCCATCTGGCTAAGTATGGTAAATCTATTTCTCAGTTGCGTATGTCATATCCCGGTTATTTTATTTCCAAAAACAAAATAACCCTGACGCCTGAAATGGACATAGATGCCCTTTTAACTAAAGTAGAGCAGAAATACAGCAAACAGCCACACAGCACCATTGATGGCCTCAAGATAGAATTTGACAAAGAATGGGTACATTTGCGCCGGTCAAATACCGAACCCATCATCAGGATATACTCTGAAGGTAATTCGGAAACGGTAGCAAACGGCCTGGCAAACAAGATAATTGCCGACATAAAAGAAATATTAAATTAAGTACTAAGTCTTAAGTAGAAAGTCTTGAGTCCTAAGTCGTAATTAAAAAATCGACTACCAACTTAAGACTACAGACTTGGGACTAAAGACTTAAAACTAATCAATAATTTTAGAGAGATGCGTGTTTATTTTGATAATGCGGCCACCACACCGCTTGATCCGGAAGTTTTAAAAGAAATGTACAAAGTGATGGAGAACCATTATGGTAATCCTTCATCTATCCATGCCCACGGTCGCGAAGCACGCACACTGATCGAGCGGGCACGCAAAACCATAGCCGGTTTGTTGCACACTTCACCGGCCGAGATATTTTTTACCTCAAGCGGTACCGAGGCCGATAATACTGCCATTCGCTGCGGCATTGTTGATCATAACATTACCCATGCCATTACAAGCCATATTGAGCACCACGCGGTGCTGCACACATTGGAAGCGATGGAAAAATCGGGTATTATTAAACTGAGTTTTGTTGATGTAGACAGCAAGGGCAATGTTGATTATGATCACCTGGAAACATTATTGAAAAATAATGAGCGCAGTTTTGTATCGATCATGCATGCCAATAACGAAATTGGCACCCTGTCTGATATGATCCGTATCGGTGATCTTTGTGAGGCATACAATGCTATTTATCATTGCGATACCGTACAAACCATGGGTCATTATCAACACGACCTGAGTAAGTTAAAAGCGCATTTTTTGGTATGTGCCGGGCATAAACTGCACGGGCCAAAAGGTGTGGGCTTTTTACACGTGAACCATCGTATTAAAATAAAACCGTTTATTTATGGCGGCGCACAGGAGCGTAATATGCGTGGTGGTACCGAAAACATTTATGGTATAGTAGGCCTGGCCAAAGCGCTTGAGCTGGCCTATGCCGAAATGGAGCAGCACCGCAACCATATACAGGATCTTAAAACCTATATGATGGGCAAACTGACTGACCAGATCCCAGGCATTAGCTTTAATGGCGAAACAGATCCGGAGAAAAGTTTATATACCGTACTGAACGTAGCTTTCCCGGAAATGGAAATGGGGGATATGCTGTTATTTAACCTGGATATCGCGGGTATTTCTGCATCAGGTGGCAGCGCCTGCAGCTCAGGTACCGACATTGGTTCGCATGTACTTACCGCTATTGGAGCCAGCTCATCAAAACCATCGGTAAGGTTCTCGTTCTCTAAATACAGCACTAAAGAAGAGGTCGATTACGTTGTAGCTAAAGTTCGTGAGCTTTGCCCGGTGAACGCTTAATTTTTTGAAAATTTATTGCTAAGATCTCCCATAATTTTAGTATATTTATATAACTCGCAGCCCGGTTACCTTTTTAAAGGTAACCGGGCTGTTTAGTTAAGGACAAAACCAAGCCAAAAGTAGCCGTTTTGCATTTAGTTATTTGATAATCAATAAATTAAT
>CEMM01323145.1:54543-113797 GCA_900068975.1 Hygrocybe conica
GTTAAAATTAAAGGTTTAAAAAGTTTTTGGGAGGCCATAAAATTTCTAATTTAACACTTACTCAAAAAGAAATAAATTATCCTATTTGGATAATACAAAAAACAATATCACATCCCGGTTGGTTTATCAATTACCACCAAATTGAAAACCTATGATAACTAATAATGAAGAAGCCTGGGATTCCCGGGATAATAATCGTAATGATTTCGACAATACCAATAACTCCGCCTCCCGTCAAAATGAAGACGCCTTTAATAGCAACGAATTGGATGACGACGAATTAAAAGAGGATGAGGATGCTTATACTAATGATCTGAAACCCACGTTTAATCAAGAGGACCTAAACGATGAGGACGAAGAATATGATCGTCCTGCTGAAGTACCTGGAGAAGAGGGTGATAACGAGCTACCTGATGAGGGCCAAACAAGAAAAGAAGGCTCCGGCTACCATAGCCAGCAGGAAGTAGACCAACCTACCCGCGGTGCAGATACCTCATACAGTGAGAAAAACGACGTAACGCCACCAAATAAAAAAGAATTTCCATCCCAAGGCCCGGCTAAAACCGATTTTGAAAGCCGTCCACAAGGACGTACAACCGGCAGAATGATCGGCCACGAGCCAGGTACCGAAGGTATATAACGAGTACTTTGATTATTTATAGAATAGGAGGATGAGAAGATGAACAACTATTTAAAACCTGATACTAATCAGGGCAGTAACAAAGGAGCAGCGCCGAATTACCTGAATACTTATTCGGGCGCCAGTCAAAATGAAAGATACATTGAAAAATATGGACCTCATAGAGGTAATTTCAAGGTATTTCACAGTGATGGCAGTTTCGCCGACCTTCCCGACCAACATGTGGAAGGCGGAGGCGCGAATGCCGGCGCAACTACCAAATAACTTATTAGGTTCATTTACAAACAGAAAAGGCCATCCAAAATGGATAGCCTTTTCTGTTGCTTAAAAAACAATATTTTTAATTAGCCATCATTTTGAGGAATGAGGCCAATTTTTCTTTCATTTCCCGGCGGTCAACAATAAAGTCAAGGAAACCGTGCTCCTGAACAAATTCCGCGGTCTGGAAACCTTTCGGCAGATCTTTTTTAATAGTTTCTTTAATTACCCTTGGGCCTGCAAAACCTATCAACGCGCCTGGTTCAGCAATATTGATATCACCCAGCATGGCGTATGATGCGGTAACACCACCTGTAGTAGGATCAGTCAGTAAAGAAATATAAGGAATCTTAGCCTGTGACAATAACGCTAATTTGGCTGATGTTTTAGCCATCTGCATTAATGAAAAGGCTGCTTCCATCATCCTTGCACCGCCCGATTTGGATATCATCAGGAAAGGCACTTTATTAGCGATAGAGTAATCAATAGAACGGGCGATCTTTTCGCCAACCACCGATCCCATAGAACCGCCTATGAAATTAAAATCCATACAAGCTATAACCAGATCCTGTCCGTCAATTTTACCTGCTCCGGCGCGTATAGCGTCCTTTAAGCCGGTTTTAAATTGGGTTTCGGTCAGTCGGTCAGTATATTTTTTAGTGTCCTCAAAATGCAGGGGATCGCCTGATGTCAAATCGGGGAATAACTCTGTAAATTCGTTATTATCAAATAGTACTGCAAAATATTCTTTTGAACCTATACGCAGGTGGTAACCACAATAGTGGCAAACATATTGATTTTCAACCTGCTCAGAATAATGCAGGGGTTTCTTACAATTAGGGCATTTATTCCAGATCCCATCGGGGGTTTCTTTCTTTTCCTCAGTAGTCGTAATTATCCCTTTCAACTCTCGTTTAAACCATGCCATATCTATGTCGAGCTCTTTCAATTGACTACAAAGAAACGAAAAATATTATAACAAGTAGTAAGTAATCCATGTTCAGTTTTATTTGTTAAAATTATTTTTATCCAACAAAGTGTATAAATTACAGTATGTGAGTAACTAAATGGTTAAATCGTAACAAATAATCAGATACTTATACCTAAAACCAAGAAATTTTATAACTTCGAGGCCCAAATAAAAGCTCATGAATTTAAAAAATTATAAAGGTGTTCTGCACGGCGATCAGGTGCAGGAACTATTTGAAGTTGCTAAAAAGCATCAGTTTGCTTTACCTGCGGTAAACGTTATAGGTACTAATACCATTAACGCGGTTATGGAAACAGCCAAGCTGGTAAACTCCCCGGTAATTATTCAACTGTCAAATGGTGGCGCACAGTTTTATGCTGGTAAATCATTAGATAATTCAAAACTTCAGGCCTGCATATTAGGTGCGGTATCGGCTGCAAAGCACGTGCACTTATTGGCTGAGCATTATGGTGTAGCTGTAATTTTACATACCGATCACGCGGCCATGAAGTTTTTACCATGGATTGACGGCTTGCTTGATCATGGCGAAAAATTCTTTGCCGAAACAGGCAAACCACTTTTCTCATCACATATGCTTGACCTTTCTGAAGAGCCTCTTGAAGAAAACATTGAAATTTCGGCAAAATACCTGGCCCGTATGGCTAAATTAGGTATGACACTGGAAATTGAGTTAGGTGTAACCGGTGGTGAAGAAGACGGCGTTGACAACTCTGATGTTGACAGCTCACGCTTATATACTCAGCCAGAAGAGGTTTCTTACTCTTATGAACACTTGTCAAAAGTTAGTCCACGTTTTACAGTGGCCGCAGCTTTTGGTAACGTACATGGTGTTTACAAACCAGGTAATGTGAAATTACAACCTGTTATTTTACATAACTCACAAGAGTATGTAAAACAAAAATTTGGTTTAACCGATGCAAAACCTATCAACTTTGTATTCCATGGTGGTTCTGGTTCAAGCCAGGAAGAGATTCGCGAAGCTATTTCATATGGCGCTATCAAAATGAACATTGATACCGATATGCAATGGGCTTACTGGGAAGGCATCAAGGATTATTACATATCAAAAGAAGCTTACCTGCAACACCAGATAGGTAACCCGGAAGGCGAAGATTCTCCTAACAAAAAATATTATGATCCGCGCGTTTGGTTGCGTAAAGGCGAAGATACCTTTGTTAAAAGGTTAGCCGCTGCTTTTGAAGACCTTAACTGCATTGATGTAAACAGCAAGTTATAATATTCATCAAAACCTAACAAAGCGCTGTTACATTTGTTGTAATGGCGCTTTGTTGTTATAAGCGTTTCCCCAACCCGATAAATAAAAATATATGGCAGAGATCGCTAAAAAAAAGAAGAATTTATTTGAACGTTTTGCTAATTGGGCAACCATTGCTACGGGCAGCTCCGGGGCTTTTTTAACAGCTATTACTGTTATCATTGTGTGGGGCATTACCGGACCTATATTTCATTACTCTGATACCTGGCAGCTTATTATCAATACGGGTACAACCATTGTTACTTTCCTGATGGTTTTCCTGATCCAGAAATCGCAGAATAAAGACTCTAAGGCTATCCACTTAAAATTAAATGAATTGTTGGCTTCGCACCAGGGCGCCAGTAACCGCATGGTGGATATTGAGGATCTTAATGAGAAAGAGCTTGACCAATTGCATAAATTTTATGTACAATTGTCTGAACTGGCCGAATTGGAAGATGATCTTACTTGCACACACTCCATTGATGCCGCCGAAGAGAACCACAACGCCAAACTAACTATACTTAAAACCAAACCGCATTATAATGCCCACAAACTCAAACTTAGAAGTAAAAAAAGTAACTGAGCAAACCGATCTTGATAAAGTATTTGCTGTAAGGCGTGAAGTTTTTGTAGTTGAACAAAACTGCCCTCCCGAATTAGAATGGGAGTTTGAAGACGGATCGACCCACTTCCTGGCAACCGTTGACAATGAACCTGCCGGTGCTTGCCGCTGGCGAAAAACCGATAAGGGGTATAAACTGGAGCGCTTTGCTGTATTAAAAAAATTCCGGGGTCATGGAATAGGGCAGGCCCTGGTGCAAACAGTTTTGGACGATCTGCCGGCTGATGCCACGTACGTTTACATGCACGCGCAAACACAAGCCGTATCATTATATGAGCGGTTTAATTTTGAAAAAACAGGTCCGGAGTTTGAAGAAGCCGGCATCTGGCATTATAAAATGATCAGGAAATAAAAGCCCAACCTTGCAACCAATTCATGTTTGGTTTCGTCTTGCTTTTATTAACATCATTTTATAAACTGTTTTATGATCAATCACTGCCTGCCGCTATCCAAAGTATTTAAATTACTATTTATCTGTTTTATTTGTTTTGCCGCTTTCAATAGCCCTGGCCCAGGACAAAACCAAAACCATTGGCCATAAAGCCCGGTCTGGAACAACCAATAATAGCTTTGGAGTAGTACAAGGTGCACAGGTAGGGATCAGGATGAATGCCGGCCATAAACTGGTTGAATTACTGAAATTGAGCTTTCATGTCGACAACCTGGGCAAGGATACTATTCCCTTTAAAGTAAACGTGTATGCGATGGGCGATAAATTGCCAGAGGGTGATAATCTGGTTAATGAAGAAATAAATGGGGTAATAATAAGAGAAAAGGCCCCAAATGAGCCCTTGACCAATAACCAGTTAATCAATATTGACCTTTCACCCTATAAGGTTGACGTCAAAGGCGATATCCTTGTTTCTGTTGAGTTTTTAAAAACCATTCCCGATAAATCTCTTGGCTTTTCATGCGGATTACTAAATGGTGGTACCTATTATAAAAAGAATCCGGATGCGGTTTGGAAAAAGATACCAATTGTAGGTGCCGATTTTAATGTGCTGGTGAAGAAGTTATAAACATTAAAACACGCGTCATTGCGAGGTACGAAGCAATCCCCAATAAGCAGGGTCACTCTGTAAAGTATAGAGATTGCTTCGTACCTCGCAATGACGTTTTATTTGATACCTAACTATACAACTCCTGCCCTTCAGTATAATAAGTTTTCCTGGTGCCTTCTTTTACAATGATCTTTTCGCCTTTGGGGCTGTGGGTCTTTTTTGAATTGTGGATGTGCATAAAATCCCTTACTTCGCCGTTAATGATATCTGGATTTGATTTAAGAATAGCTCTTTCGGCTTCAGTAAACACAGCGTGGATAGATTTAACCAGATCTTTTATCTTATCGCCAGGTAGTTTATTACTTATGGAGAACGGGGATATACTTGCATGCCACAAGATCTCGTCGGCGTAAGCATTACCAATACCCCGAATGATCTTTTGATCAAGCAGTACAGTTTTGATATTGGTTTTTGTCTTTTGCAGGCGAGCGGTCAAATATTCAACGCCACCATCTTTTGATAAAGCATCGGGAGATTCTTTTTCCTCCGGGTTTAAAGTAGGATTGGCTATCCCCTGGAAATCTGTTAACACCAATCCACTGCCGTCAGTAAAATGCAATTCAATAATGGGATATTTATTCTCGTTTTTACCCTCAAATAAAAATAGCTTGCCATGCAGCATCAGGTGCAGGCCCAGGATATCGCCTTTTGAAAATTTAAGGTGTAGCTCCTTGCCCTCGCGGTATACCTTATCCAGTTGCTGTCCTTCAAGCATGTGTTGCAATTCCTGGTGACTCACATTCAATTTTTTAGCATTGATAACAGCAATTTGTTTAACCGTTTTTCCGGCTAATTTTTTGTCCAGGTTATAACTAAAAGCTTGCAGATCGGGTAATTCAGGCATGATTATAGGTATTTAATATGAAAACCAAATATAGCAGGATAAGTTTTAATTTAAGCGCTTGCACGACCATAACCAACAGTATCCCGGTATAATTGCGGCGATACATCAGCATTTGTTTTAAAAAAACGGCTGAAATAATATTCATCCTCATAACCCAGCTCGTATGCTATTTCCTTTATGGGTCTATTAGTTAAATACAATTCACGTTTGGCTTCAATAATAATACGCTCAGCAATCAGGTTACTGATGGTTTTATTAAAATGGGTTTTGGTAATGCGGGCTAGGGCCTTGGCTGATATATTCAGCATATCGGCATAGTGGCTGGCGCTGTGTTTGGTTTTAAAATGGGTTTCAATAGCATCCTTAAGATCCTGCAATATATAAGGTTCCCTGGCGTCTTTATCGGGCTGGTGTAAAATAGCCTGCTGTTCTGTTTTTAAACGGGATGCTGTTATCAGGAAAATTTTGAGATATGATATCAGTATTTCATACTGTGCCAGCGCTTTATTCAGCATTTCGGCTTTCATTTGTTCAAGCAGTAAATTCAAAAGTGATGCGTTTACAGCATCAACCATTACATAGGGCGGCCTGTATATATTATCAAACAAGATACCGCTGCATGATACTTCTTTATGATGTTTAAGGATACAAAAAAAGTCGGGGTGAAACTGTATGGCTACACCCTTTATAGGCACCTGTGCCGATAACATGAATGGTTGATAGAGTGAAAAAGCAAGCATCTGGCCAGCTTCAAAGCTGTATTCAGAAAAATCAGATTTCAATATACCTGACCCTTCTATGATCCAAATGAGTGAGAGATAGTTGTGACGCTGCAAATGATCAAAGTGACTATTGTCATCAAACCAAAATAACTTAAAGGCCAGGTTCCCTTTTGGTTCATCAATCAGTGTAAATGTATTTTGCGTGTTGGTCATTTGGTATTACTAACTAATTGCGCCTTTAAATCAGCGTTTTCTTTTCTTAACTTATTGATATATTCATGTTGCGCGGCAAATTCATCCTGGATCTCTTCCAGGGTATATCTTGGCGTTATATATTGCGGGCAATTCCAGTCGTACGCCTGCACTTTAAACAATATTATTCTTTCGGCTTTAAATTTATAATCCTCAAGGTTAAGCTTGTCATATAGTTCTAAATTACCTTCAATCGGGAGTACGCTGGCTTCGGCAAATATTTTTAACCGCGTCCTGGCTGCCTGGTCAAGAAGAAATAACGCTACTTTGTTATTGGTGACTAAATTGCCAGTTGAAATATATTGCTTGTTACCGCCAAAATCAATAAAGCCAAGTGTTTCCGAATCAACCACTTTCAAAAAGCCTTTTGGCCCACCACGAAACTGAATGTAAGGATAACCATTTTCACTGATGGTCGACATATAAAAATTATCCTGACGGGCGATAAATTCTTCTTCGCTTTCTGTTAATCCATCAGTGTAACGATGTTCTTCCATCCGGCCATAACTAGCACGGCTACCATAACGCTCCTGGAAATCTTTTACGGCATCGGTAAAAGCCATTTTTGGATAATTCATAACATTAGTTTTAGTAAAGTTAAATAATACAGCAAAAGCCAAAGCATTTGCTGTTGACTTTTACTGCTAGCTGAATATGATTCTTAAGCTTCAATATCCTGAAGTGCTTTTGCCACCGGGAAATCAATTTGAGTATTAGCGGTATTGTTAAAATAGTTGGTTAATATATTCAGGGCCACATGGCCAACAATTTCGCCTATTTCACCATCGGTAAAACCAGCGGCTTTTACGGTATCCACATCGCTGTCATCCACCAGGCCATTTTTTGCGACCAGGGTATTAGCAAATTTCAAGGCAGCTTCGGTCTTTACATCGGCTGATTTACCAAGACGGGCATTTGCCAGGGTATTAGCATCAATATGTACCAATTTTTCGCCGATGTAAGTATGAGCAGATACACAATAATCACAACTATTTTTTTCTGATACAGCCAATGCCAGTAGTTCGCCGTTTTTTGCGCCGAGTGCTCCGTGTGCCAAAGCGCCACTTAAATTAAGGTAACCTTCTAATAAGGCAGGAGAGTTACCCATTGTACGCATCATATTGGGAACAACACCTAATTTGCTTTGTATTGCATTAAATAATTCTTTTGTTTTGCCTGTTGCTTCGTCAGGGTTTATTGCTGTTAAACGTGCCATTGTTTTATCTTTTTAGTTTGTCGTTATTGACAATACAAAGTTGCATACAAGAACCGCGCTGTAACATGGATGAATTTCGTTAGTACATGGACAATTTTCCCGGTGGTGCCCTTACTTATGAGAAAAGAAATTTTCTGTATCTGGAAGCGGCTGCTTCCACAGCCTTTTCCTGTGTTTTATTTAATGGGCCAAACAGATTTAAATTGATATCAACAGATTTAGATTTGAGCGTTCGTTTCCAGGTACCCACAACCTGATTGTTGGCCACTATCGCCGGGTCGAAAATTACGTGTCGTGCCTGTTTAAGATATTTTGGATTAACCAAAGCGTCACGATCTTTATAGGCAATGGCAAATTCATCAAATGCCGGCAATAAATAGGCATTTGTTTTTGGCGATGGTATATCTGTTATATTATCCGGCATCCAATAAGTGCGGCCATCAATCACGTCACTAATCAATTGAGATTTGACATGCTCAAGCCCTATATCGGCATCCGTCACCGTTAAACCCGACCAGTTTGCAAAATCGTGTACGGTAGCAGGGCCGCGGCTGTTGAAATAACCATGGGCTAGTTTGGTTAGTGCCTCTTCCTGGGTTAAGGCCGGCGTTAGCGGTGCCCGATCATCAAGTAAGGCATAGGTAAATTGTTTGCCAACTCTTCCGCCGCTACATATTACCTGGTCTAACTCGGCTCTCATTAATAATATAGTAAACCTGAGTTCGTCGGTAGCTATCCCGGCTTGCTCAAATACATTCACCAATTCCGGCCGGGTAAGTTGTTTATTTCCGCCTAAAGCCTTTGTCAATACTGCACTACTTTTGGCAAAAATGTGGTCAGTGAGTTCAAATTTTTTGCTCATAGCTGCATTAATAGCGTTAATACGTGGTGCTGTAAGAGTAAGTATCCACCGTATATCCTGTGGCGAAACAAAATGCCATGTAGGCCGCAGCAAATGGGTACGCAATATTTTGCCATCTGTTATAGCTTGTTCTATTACATCTTCACTGGTGTCAGGCATCCGTAAAGCTACAGCCCACTTGGCTCCGGCGTAATCCTGGGCTTGCATAGCTACCATGTGCTTAACAACATCTTCTGGCTTACTAAATTGAGGGTTATAAATATGCTGATTATAAATTCGTTGAAAAGCCAGATAGTTATCCTTCATAGTGATTCTTGATATATAAAGTTAAAATTAATGATCAGGAATGACAGCAGTTTGTCAGTAGAAAAAAATATCATTATTTGTTTGAGATGTTTTTAACTTTATAAGCAGGGCCATTTTGTTAAAAAGTGGGTTTACATGGTTTACACTTTCCATGGTTAATATTGACTTATTCAATTGAAAATCAACAAATTAATTACAATTAACCATCATATAGTGTAAACCATCATATTGGGGTTTATATTAATCAGCTTAGCGTGAAGGCGGCATTTGTAACAAAGTCATAGTCAAAAGCCCACCAAACACTATGTTTACTTAGACTTAATTATGGGTTAATATAAAGGGGGTTATTTCACACCATGAAAAGAGAGCTTTACCTTATTCTGCTTTTATTGACATTAAGCCTGGCCGGAAAGGCGCAAAATGATCACTCCATAAATCCTACGGGGAATTTTATAACTGCAGCTCCGCAACCATTCCTGTTTTCTGTTAATACGTTAACCGGAAGTTCTCCATATTGGAGTTTAAATTATTCCGGAAGCTATGGAGAACGTACCCTAACACCATTTGGCTACGATGGGGTCGACCAACAATTAGCGGTTAAGGGCTACCTGGGGAACCGGTTTACATTATATGCCAATGCCGCTGTAGGGTTTGCACGTGATGGTGGAACAACCAGTTCACAACAAGCAGAATTAATGCATGATTTTATTGGCGGTAAACAACCATTTGGCCCACGCATCGGTCTTAGCTTAGGTGGTAGTCGCGACTGGACAAATGTTAAATCTATATTCAGCCGGGTTACTGCTTCGTTTGATGCTGCATCATGGCGATTTGCAGGGAACCTACGCTTTGAAAAAGCTTTTGATAAATCACGGGACGGCATTGATCTGGTAACCAGTTTCGGTTTTCATCATCGTATTGCCGGCAACTTTTTCGGTGGTGTAGAGGCTGTGGGTGAAGATCTGGAAGGTTTTTGGGAAGCAGATGAGGCAGAAGGAGGGGCTAAGCTATTAGTTGGGCCGTCAATCAATTACGTTCCTTCGGGTTCAAGGTTTGGGTTTTCTATTTGTGGTGGCCCAATTATTTATGCAACTCGTAGCAATGTTGTACCATCAGAAGCGATAAGGGACCTATCCACACTATCACAAAACGGATACACCATCAGAGCCCAGGTCTCATTTAATTTACATTAATATTTACTCAAACTATTATGAGTTCAATTAAAAACATAGGCTATGTTATAGCCTTAAGCTTATTGGTTAATGTATCAGCAATGGCGCAGATACCAGGTCAGGTAAAAAAGACAGGGCAGGTATTACTTCCCAATGGTTGGAAATTAAGTCCGGCCGGACGGTCTTTAACCTTGGGCGATCTGCCTTTAAATATGCAACTAAGCACATCTGGTAAATTACTGGCAGTAACCAATAACGGGCAGAGCACACAATCCTTACAGCTCATAGATCCCAAAACAGAAAAATTATTAGACGAACGGGTGCTGGGTAAATCATGGTACGGATTAGCCTTTAGCCGCGACGAAAAACACCTTTACGCATCAGGGGGTAATGATAATTGGATATTGGATTTTCATTTAAAGGACAATAAATTAAACCAGGCAGATACCATAAAACTGGGTGCGCCCTGGCCGAAAGGTAAAATATGCCCTACAGGTATCGCTGTAAATAAGAACAATACCAAATTATACACAGTAACTAAGGAAGACAGCACACTGTATATAATTGATCCGCAGGCAAAACAGATCCTTCATAAAGTTCAGCTACCCGCTATAGCTTACAGTTGCGTGTTATCTCCCGATGAAACAAAACTATACGTTTCGCTTTGGGGAGGCCGGGCTGTCGCGGTAGTGAATACAGTATCGCAAACTATTGAAAACAGAATACCAACCGGCGACCATCCTAATGAATTGCTTTTGAATAAAAAAGGGAACTACTTGTTTGTGGCTAATGCTAATGACAATACGGTTTCTATCATCAATACCATTAGTAATAAGGTAATTGAAACGGTTGCCACTACATTATATCCAACAAAGCTTACTGGTTCTACCACCAATGGGCTAGCGCTTAGTGCTAATGAAAAAACGCTATATATTGCTAATGCCGATAACAATTGCCTGGCTGTTTTTGATGTATCCAAGCCTGGTTATAGTAAAAGCCAGGGTTTTATCCCTGTAGGCTGGTATCCTACCAATGTAAAAACATTGGGCAATAAAATATTGGTGACTAACGGAAAGGGGCTAAGTTCTATGGCTAACCCACAGGGCCCACAACCTATCTCAAAAGCAGATAATAGTGGCTACCAAACAGGGAGTACCGCCAATAACCGGTTACAGTATATTGCTGGTTTATTTAAAGGCTCGCTTTCTTTTATTGATGCGCCAAAGCCAGAGCAGTTGAAACAATACACCCACCAGGTTTATGCCAACACGCCATTTACAAACAAAAGAACCATAACTGCGGACGGCGAGATCGGAAATCCCATCCCCCGTAAACTGGGCGAAAAATCACCCATAAAACATATCTTTTATATCATTAAGGAAAACCGCACTTATGACCAGGTTTTAGGAGATATGCCAGGCGGCAATGGGGATACCTCTTTAACCTTATTTGGGAAACACGTAACTCCTAACCATCACGCTTTAGCCAGTGAGTTTGTCTTGCTTGATAATTTTTATGTTGATGCCGAAGTAAGTGCCGATGGACATAACTGGAGCATGGCTGCATACGCTACTGATGTAATTGAAAAAACCTGGCCAACCAGCTACGGCAGTCGTGGCGGCAGCACCAGCTTTGAAGGTGGCCGGCCGGCTACTTATCCGCGCGATGGCTTTATATGGGATTATTGCAAACGAGCCGGTATTACTTATCGTAGTTATGGCGAATTCAGTGATGATGGCAAGGCAAATATTAAAACACTGCAAGGACACATTTGTCCGCAATCTCCAGGTTTTAACATGGATATAAAAGACCAGGTTAGGGTTGATGCCTGGCAACATGATTTTGATTCACTGCTTACTATTAATGCTGTACCCCAGTTTAATACCATTCGTATTTCAAATGACCATACCAGCGGGCAAAAGAAAGGTAAAATATCACCGGTTGCCGCAGTTGCTGATAATGACCTGGCGATAGGTCGTTTTATTGAGCATCTGTCACAAAGCCCAATCTGGAAGGAATCTGTTGTATTTATATTGGAAGATGACGCTCAAAATGGCCCCGATCATATTGATGCCCACAGGTCACCGGCATTCGTAGTAGGCCCTTATGTAAAACGTAACGCGGTTGTACATACGATGTATTCAACTTCGGGCTTTCTGCGAACCATGGAGCTTATATTGGGTTTACCGCCAATGAGTCAGTATGATGCCGGAGCAATGCCCTTATATGAATGTTTTACCAGTAAGGCAGATGTAACGCCTTATCAACTAAAACCGGCAGAGGTTGACCTGGAAAGACGAAATATTGCCAATAACGAAAGTAGTCGGCGGTCTGAATCCTTCAACTTCGCAAAAGAAGACGCGGTGCCCGATCTTGATCTGAACGAGGTTGTTTGGAAATCAGTAAAAGGCGAACATTCAACAATGCCGGCACCTAAAAGAAGCGCCTTTGTATTATTGGAGCAGAAAAAGAAAGACGATGATGATTGATCTGATCAATTGACATTAAGCGCTATTTATTAATAACATCAACATTTCTTCTTATGAATTTTAAGAAATACTTATTTCTATTGCTAAGCTTTACCGTTTTTTACACTTACGGCCAATCAGCTGATCAAAATTACAAACTGGTAGGTAGCAATTTTATACAAACCAAAAACTACTATCTGCTTACTTTATTTCAAAATAATGTCGCGGCAAAACAGCTGCTAAGTAACGATCCGGAACTGGCTAAATTGACGCAAGCTAGGTTGGATAATATTAAATCATCGCTAACCACTTGTAAAAATCCATTGTGTTTTACCCAAACGCTGAAATTTAGCCCAGATGAGATCAAAACCATTAGCGACAGGCTTACAACCTTGTATAAAACAGATAATGCTTTAGGCAATTTAGTAAAGCAACACCTCATACCTTCTGGTACTTATCAGCAATTTAGTAACTTATCGCCTGTTCAAATACTGATTAGCGCCTGGGAGCAGGATGCTAAAGCGGTTAACTATGCCATTGAAGTTTATGCCGAGGGTCATAAACCCAATTATCCGGCTATTGATTCTATCAGCTTCAACGTAAAAAACAGGGGATACCTTAACCTGGTTTATGATGCTTCGGCCACGATATGGGATGAAAGCAAAAAGGAAAAGCTATTTTTTGTCCCCACTATGAATTACGCGCTTCAGTGCCTCGAAATGAATGAAAGAGACGATGCGGCCAATGACGAGCCAATGATCTCCGGGATCAATAAAAACGCTTATAACCGGGTAGAAACTATCAATTGGGCCAAATACAAATACACCATGATCCTGATACCCGGAGCAGGCCCGGATGTTGACGGAGTAGCTTTAAGCGCCGAAGGGATGCTACGCTGTCGGGTTGCCGCATTAAGGTATTTTGAAGGACTGGCCCCTTTTATCATGACGTCAGGAGGTAAAGTACATCCATATAAAACAAAATATTGCGAATCTGATGAAATGAAGAAATACATGGTAGAAAAACTGCATGTACCTGAAAATGCCATATTTGTTGACCCGCATGCTCGGCACACGACTACCAATATGCGTAATTGCGCCCGTATCATATTCCGTTACGGAATGCCATTCAATAAACCATGTATCACCTCAACAGATAAATCACAAAGCTATTTTATAGCCAATATGGCCGGCAGATGTGAAAAAGAGCTGGGATATGTGCCTTACAAACTGGGTAAACGCCTGTCAGATACCGAACAGGAATTTTATCCAACAATTGAATCCCTGCGTATTGATAATGATGAACCCCTTGATCCATAGCAGATCGGTTTATCAGACGCGTTATTTTTCAAACACATCAAAAGATAATCATGAAGAAATTACTTTTTGCTTCTACGGCTATACTATGTTTAGGGCTCTTCGCTTTTTTAAATAAAACGGTTGACATGGCTGTTACCCGTACCTTAACTATCGATTCATTAGGTGCTTGTCAAGGCATTTCTTATCAAAACGGCAGGATATTTTTATATGGCGACCGTGAAGTTGGGATAATACGGGAATTTAAATTGATAGGGGACAGCCTTACCTATATCAACAAAGAGTATAAATTGACTAAAGACGGGCAGGATGTGATCAATCATCCTACGGGTATTGCCTATAATGGAACCGGGCCGACTTTTATGGGTAATTCCATCCGTTTAAATAAAGAAGGGACGAAATGGAAAGCCGTAATTTATTGTATTGACTGGGAAGGATTACTGAAAACCGGTACCCTTGATGGTAATCTGACCAATACAATTGATGACGATGCCTGTATTCAAGGCACAAGACCTGAATATATAAAATATAACAATAAGTGGTATGTAGCGACTGCCGATTATGGCAATAATGGTAACGAAGTTAGGCTTTATGACCCCGAAGCGCTAAGAACAGCTTCTAAAACGAGCGATAAAGGAGTATTGTACAAAAAGTTCAGCTGTACAGCCTGGGTCCAAAACTTACATTGGATAGCTTCAAAAAATGTATTAATCCTTATTCAAAATCAAAAAGAGGGCAGGATGTGGCGTTTTACTTACGTAGATCTTAAAAAGTCAATTGAAACCGGTACACAACAAGTGATCAGGGAAATAAATATTGATGGAAAACAGGATGAGTTGGAAGGTTTTTCATTTTTAGGAGATTCCGATAAAGGCATAGCAGTATCCTCTTCTCGGAAAAACAATGTAACCTTTACCAATACATCCTGGTAGATTCCTGTCTATTCAACTTTGCCGTTTTTTCACAATGTTGGTAAACTTTGTATAGTTAATATAAACTTAACATACAGACCTCATTGACTTAAGGTTATAGCGTTAGATTTGGCTTTCTCTTATCATATTTTCAATTTTATTATTATTTCATTATGAAATAATAAATATTATTACTTAGTAAATCGTTTTATTAATAATATTCAAAAAATTGCCTATGTAAAAACTGTTCTATAAAAAATGAAACCGGCTAAGATGAACCGGAGAATACCCTCATATTCTACCAGTCCGGAATTAATTGTCAAATAACTGGAAAAGCGGTTGCAATGCTTTCAGGAGTTACTATTAACAATCAATATTTAAATATATGTATAAAAAGATTACACCCAATTTTTTAAAAGGAAATCTTATAAAGATAAACGCTGTTTTACTCATAGTGTTTGCATTTTTACAACCCGTATATGCAAACCACAGCAAAGGAAAAATATTACACAACAGGGTTATGGAAGCCCCTGTAAAAATATCAGGTACCGTAGTTGATGAAAAGGGCTTACCCTTACCCGGTGTAAGTGTTTACGAAAAAAAATCACACAAAGGAACTGCTACAGATATCAATGGTAAGTTTTCTATTACCGCTGAACCAGGAACAACACTGGTTTTTTCATTTGTAGGTTATACCAATCAGGAGATCGTTATAGGTGATCATACAGAAATAACTGTTAAGTTATTACCATCAACAAACATCCTGAACGAAGTTGTAGCTATTGGTTATCAAACTGTACGTAAAAGCGATTTTACCGGCGCTATTGCCAGCGTTAAATCAGAAGAGCTAAATTTAACTGCTCCAACCGTGGGTCAGGCCCTGGTGGGTAAGGTTGCCGGTGTACAGGTATCACAGGTTAGCGGCTCACCTTACTCAACCACTAAAATTAACGTACGCGGTGTTGGTTCATTCCTTGCAAGTTCAGATCCGCTTTATGTAATTGATGGATACGCGGCTGGTAACGATTTATTTATCAACCCCGATGATATCGAATCAATTGATGTATTGAAAGATGCTGCATCGGCTGCTATTTATGGTTCAAGGGCAGCAGGTGGTGTAGTACTTATTACAACCAAGCATGGTTCTAAAGAAAACAGCAAAGGCAAGTTTGAATATGATGTACAGGTTGGTGTTAACGGCTTAGCAAAGAAGGTTGATCTTTTAAATGCGGATCAGTTTGGGCAACTGGTGATAGACGGTCGTAACAACTCGTACCATGACCTTTGGATAACTACTGGCCATACCTGGAACGATGCTATGTATTCTGATCCGAATGCAACACGTATTGCCAATGTGGGTAACGCGGGTTCTGTAAGTATTCCACCTTATTTATACAACTTTCAAACACAATCACTTATTCATCAAACAGTTAATACCGACTGGCAAGATGAATTGTATCGCCACCCGATAACACAAAGCCATAGTCTCTCATTCTCGGGTAATTCAAATGGTACAAGATATTACTTCAGTACCGGCTACCAGGATGATCCCGGGATTATGTTAGGTACAGGACAGAAAAAAATCAACTTGCGTGCCAATATTGATGGCCAGATAGGTAAAAGGCTAAAAGTAGGAGCAAACATAGCATTTACTCAAACTACCAATCAGGAAACCCAGGACGGCCGCTGGGATCATAGCCCCGCATTTGGCGCATTGATATATATGCCGTTTTTTCCGGCTTACAACCCTGATGGCAGCATTGCGACAAACGTAGCTGCTGCACAATCAACAGCTTATGCTTTTCAGTCAATCGAAAACCCGATAGCAACAGCAACATTAATAAAAATAAACCGCGTAGGTGACCGGGCAACTTATAACGCGCATGCCAGTTATAACATTCTGGATGGCCTTTCGTTTAATGCCAACCTGGGCATGCAAACCTATGCCGAAAACTATAACTATTATTTACCTACCAATATTAGTAATGGTGCAAACCCTCCGGGTTCATCTCAATCCATACAGGCAGCAAAAGCTATACGCCAAACAATTGATTATCGCGACCAGTTAGGTGAGTTTACCCTGAACTATACCAAACAGCTAGGTAAAAGTCATTTTGACGGATTAGTAGGTTATACAGCTCAGAAAACCACCAACAACGTACTTACTGTACAAGGTATAGGTTTTCAGAACGATAATATACCAAATATAACCGGCGCCAATCCAGCTCAAATAACAATCATCAAATCTAGCCCGCCCGAAGGGGTTCAGCCAACAGGAGATGATACCTATACATTATTATCATACCTGGGAAGGATAAATTATAATTATGACAGTAAATATTTCTTGTCGGCTTCATTCCGTACAGATGGATCTTCCCGTTTCGGTACTCAAAGCAGGTATGCGAATTTCCCATCAGTATCTGCAGGCTGGAACTTGTCTGACGAGCCATTTTATCATGGATGGCTTGGAGACCAGTCAACCGTTAAGTTACGCGCCAGCTGGGGCTTAAGTGGCAACAACAATATTGGTAATTATACTGCACAGCAGGTATTTAACCCGCCATCAAACGCGGTATTTGGTACCGGGGCTACATCACCAGCGCTTACCGCCGGTAACATTGCTGATCAGGGCTTAACCTGGGAATCAACCTCACAATATAACTTTGGTGCTGATTTAGGCTTACTAAAAGGCCGCCTTTTCATTATTGTCAATTATTACCTAAGTCATTCCTATAACTTGTTATTTAATGCGCCAATATCTGCTATTTCAGGAAGCAATTTTATTACTACAAATTTAGGACCCGACTCCAAAATAAGCAATAAGGGTTTTGATTTCCAGGTTGACGGCAAGATAATTGCCAAAAAAGATTTCAGCTTAAATTTAAGTGGTAACATATCCATCAATCGCAACAAAGTATTGAATCTTGGTAGTAGCAATACCATTATCAGCGCGGGCGCCGAGCGTTCATATTTAACCAACATTACACAGACAGGGCAACCTGTGGGTATGTTCTACGGCTATAAAGTTGCTGGGATAGTTAGTCAGGGCGATCTTGCTAATATAGCTGCTGATAAGGCCAACTATAATCCGGCTACACAGTCTTATCCGGCTGGTTATAAAATTAAAGGCCCGCCTATTTCTACATTTTCAAGTACACCAATACAGGCAGGCGATCTTTATTTTAAGGACGTTAACGGCGATGGTGTAATTAACTCTAAAGATGCAGGTATTATTGGCACTCCATACGCTAAGTTTACTTATGGCTTTGCTATAAATGCAACGTTTAAAAACTTCTATTTCAGCTCATCATTTGCAGGTTCTTATGGCAACCAGATAGTTGACGGACAAGATTACTACCTGTACAATATGGAAGGTTCAGGTAACCAATACACAGACGTTGCCGATCGTTACCGCAATGCTGCCGATCCTGGTGCGGGGAGTGTTTATCGTGCATCTCGTGGAAGTACGCAAAGTAACAGCACCAGGCTATCAACCTTTTATTTACAGAGCGGCTCTTTTTTAAGAAATACCAATATGACATTGGGTTATACACTTAAATCAGATTATATAAGCCGCAACCTGGGCTTAGGCTCGCTGAGAATATATGGCGCGGTTAACAATGGTTTTACCATTACTAAATATAAAGGCTATAACCCCGAGGTTAATTATAATTATACGTATAGCGGTTCATCAAATACAAACCTTACCCCAGGTATTGATTATGGTGTTTACCCCTTGGTGCGTTCATATAACTTAGGCGTTAAAGCTACTTTTTAATTAAAAAACTAATTCTGAAGCAAATGAAGAATATAAATATAAAATTATTTTGCCTGGTTGCATTATTTGCGCTGGGTTCATGCAAAAAAGACTTTTTAGAACAAAGCAACCCGGATGCCTTTGCTGTATCTTTTAAAACCGAAAATGATGTATTATTAGCGGTTAACGGTTGTTACGCGCAATTAAGGAGTGGTAATACCATAGGCGAAGGTAGTGATCTGTGGACCGATCAGCGTTCTGATGACACTGGGACAAACGACAATCAATCAAATGCAGGCGAACCTTTTGGATTCAATAACTTTTCATTAATACCTACCAATAGCTATTTAAATACACATTGGAGTGCTATGTACTCCGTTATATCCAATTGTAATATTGTATTATCAAATATTGATAAGGTAACTTTTGCAAAGCCCGAAACCAAACAACAATATAAAGCCGAGGCTGAATTTATACGTGCCTTAATATATTTTCACATGGTTAGGGAATGGGGAGATGTACCGCTGGTTACCAAGCAGTTTACAAACCCAGATGATGTTACAGCGAGTACAGCCCGTAACCCGCAGGCAGCAGTTTATGAACAAATAGTTGCCGATTTAAAAGATGCCCAAGGCAGCCCATTGGCAGCCACCCAGGCTACAGGTACAATTGGCCGGATATCGCTTGCCGCTGTAAATACGTTGTTGGGTCAGGTTTATTTAACTATGGCTACTACACAGGATGCCGCTAATAAAACAACAAATCTGAACAATGCATTAGCAAGTCTTACAGCCGCGTATAACGCTAAAACTTTTGGTAATTTAAAGGATATCCCTTATACCGATGTTTTTGATGTAACCAAAAAAAGCACTTGCCCCGAGCTTATCTGGCAAATAGTGAACATACAGGGTGACCCTACTTATAGTTCAAGTATAGCCGCCAATAGCCAGGCTAAAGGCGAAACTATCAATTCGCTGAAAACATCAAGCGGTGTAGGCAATAATGTTACCCACGATTTGGTGAATGACTATGAAGCCAATGACCCCCGTGGTACATTCTCAATCAAATTTGCAAATGACCAAACTGTTAAGGATTGGTTTGTAACCAAATTCAGGGACGTAAGCACTACAGCAGGTAAAAACGGTTACGGAGGTAACGATTGGATTCTAATGCGTTACGCTGATGTGATATTAATGCTTGCCGAGGTAAACATGTACCTTGGTAACAATACGGCCGCTATTCAGTATTTGGATATGGTACGTGCCAGGGCTGCTATGCCTACCTATGAGGTTTCTTCACAAGACCCAACCTATAGCTCTAAATATCCAACACTTAAACTGGCTATATTACATGAGCGCCGCGTGGAGCTTGCTTTTGAGCACCACCGTTTATTTGACTTGTTAAGAAGCTTTACTACTGATGAACTGGTAGCATACTTCCACAGCAAAAAACAGGCTGACTTTGGTTCGGCATTGCTTTCAAATTTCACAACTAAAGACAGGTATTTCCCAATACCGTTTAACGAAACCAAGTTAAATCCGGTTAAAATGTACCAAAACCCGGG
Source organism: Hygrocybe conica (assembly GCA_900068975.1). Classification (NCBI taxonomy): domain Eukaryota; kingdom Fungi; phylum Basidiomycota; class Agaricomycetes; order Agaricales; family Hygrophoraceae; genus Hygrocybe; species Hygrocybe conica. Next base: position 74,764 of record CEMM01323145.1, read on the forward strand.
ATATTAATAGTACGCATCTGTTTATACAATAATAAAAAAGGAGGACCTTAGGTCCTCCTTTTTTATTATCAATCATTTTTATACTACAACCTAAGTCCTTTTTTTCCAGCCATTCCCTCAATGCCGGCAAGCTTTCCTCTACTCAAGAAGAAAAGAAATTCATAACTAATATGATATTTTAATAATACAATAAGAATCATATCAAATCCGGTTATCAACATTAGTTAACTTCCTCAATTACAGAAACAAATACTTGTCATAAAGACACAATGAAGTCACGTAAAAATACGCAAGTATTTAAAGTATTTTTCGTAAAAGTACGCGTATTAATTATTAATTAAGCCTATACTTTTACATCATAATAATTTTCCCTGAAATTATTATACCGCTGTTTTATACATCTCTTTTATAAAGCAGAATTTTTAACCAGAATAAATTTTATTTCACGATGATAGATCAGGTTTTAACATTCTTGAACACGCGATTGGATCAATACCTGCGGTTAAAGTTGGATCCATCCAACAGTAACTCCTTTATCCAGGTAGCCAATATTGCCTGGAATGATAGTGAGACCTCTGGGTCTAACGGAGCGAACAGTCCCGCAAATGCATTCATAACCTTAGTAAATATTGAAGAGGACAGGATCAGTAAATCACCTGAAAATTATGTTCGGCAGGGGAGTGAAACAACCTATAGAAATCCTAAAATATACCTCAACCTCTATGTACTGTTTGCAGTTAACCTGTCATCTTATACAGAGTCGTTAAAACGGCTTTCTTTTATCATCCAGTTTTTTCAATATCAAAATGTATTTACACCGCTTAGTTCACCTGATTTACCGGCTGGTGTCGAAAAACTGATCCTGGATCTCAATACGCTGTCATTTCAGGACATGAATAATTTATGGGGCATACTGGGTTCAAAGTACCTGCCATCTGTAATGTATAAAATGCGGATGATTAGTATAAGTGAAGAATTTACACAGGGGAATGCTCCATTGTTACACGAAGTTATTGTTAACGACAAAACGCTGCAAACGTTATGATAGATATCAATTTTGGAAGTCTGTTCACGATTGAACTATTGCATAGTTACTATAAAGATCAACTATGTCCAGACTTTAGTATTTCACCCTCAAACCAAACGGCAAGAACTTTAGGCGGTCATCAAATAATTGCACGGCAGTATTTTAACCAATTAATTACCGGGGTAAACAGTACTGGCAAAGTAAGCCCACCCAAACCATTTACTGCAATTGAAACAGGCACGCAGTTTACTTTTTTCATGCAACTTAATAATCCTGTATTTTTTAACTATACCAATTTATCATCAGCTGCACCTGGGAAAATTTATTATTTTACTAATAGAAATAACAACATTAGTAACGGAAAAACTTTTCTGTCGGGCAAAATAGCGGCTTATAACGCAGCCAATACTTATGCTCCGGGTGATCTGGCTTCAAATGGTACAGGTACAATATACCGGGCTATTGGCAGCAGTAAACCCGGAAATAGTTTCAATCTTACAGATACCAACCATTGGATGGCGATAGATAAAAATCAGTATTTGTCTGAAACAGATGCTTTGAAATGGATGCCATCTATATCAGTGTATCAATTGGGTTCTGCACAACCATCGGTCAACATATCTGTATTGGGGTATAATAGCATTACAACTGCTTACACTCAATCCGTATTTTCAAAAACAATAGCTTTTGCAAACCCGGCATCATCATTCACACTTGATCTCAGTTTTTTGCAACCAGGTAAATATTCGTTGACGATTAACGGAACCCAGCAATGGATCTATATTAATGATGAACTTAACAATAGTAAAACCTTTGCGGTAATTGATATTTTTCATGATGAAGCACCAGCTTCGTGTAGTTTGCTTGATGCAAATGGGGCTCTTCTTAATCCTGCTCCTCATTATAGCATTTACTTCTTAAGCCGTGCAACTATTTGGAAATATATTCTGGCAAGCAAGCAGCAGGGAAATATTAATGACACAGCAAATCTATATCACTTTACTAATCCCGCAAGTATCATTACTTCACTTACACCAATTCCATTAAGCAATAAGGCACTCAATTTAAAACTAACATTAAATAATCATGATTATTCTCCAATTGCTTGTGCAGATCCTCAGAGGCTCGTCACAATTACAAAGGGTACCGATACTTATCCATGTTCAGAGATCTTTTTAAACTTTTAATAAAAACCGATAAATATGTCACAAATAAACGAAAGCACAATTAAAACTCCAGGGGTTTATGTGAATGAAATTCCATCCTTTCCGCCATCTATTGCTCAGGTGGCCACCGCAGTTCCGGTATTTATCGGATACTCGCAAGATGCAACAAGAAATGGGAAGAGTGTAGTTAACCAGGCCGTACGTATTTCCTCACTTGTTCAGTACGTACAGTATTTTGGTGCCGATTTTCCTAATCTTACCGCTAATGTGGCGCTTAAGCCAGACAATAGCGTAGATACGGTGAATATATCGCCAAGATATCAGTTGTATAACGCTGTAAGAATGTTTTACAGTAATGGCGGTGTTAACTGCTACATCATTTCTGTAGGTAAATACAAAAATGATGGTTCCGTTCTGATTACCGACTTTATTGACGCTGGCAAGATCAGAGCTTTTGAAGTTTTACGTAAAGAGGATGAACCAACGCTGATAGTTGTTCCTGATGCCATTTTATTTGGCGCCAGCGACTTTAACAATCTGGCAACAACATCATTGAAAGCCTGTGCCGATTTACAGGACAGATTTACGATCCTGGATGTACTTAATGGCGACAAGGAGAGGACTTACGATAACTCAGATGTTATAACCGTTTTCAGAAATGGAATAGGTTCGGCCAACCTGAATTATGGCGCCGCTTATTATCCGTGGCTGCGTTCAAGCTTGTCATACTCTTTTTCTTATCGAAATATTCAGCTACAAAAACCTGCCGGTACCAACGTGCCTACAAAAAATGTGATAACTAATAATGTTTTTGTTACACAAATTGACAGGGCCGTAACCGATCTGAATACACACATCAACACTTTTGTTAATACACCTGCCTTTGGCGCTCCGTTCAATGTGGTTCCTTACACCGGTGCAATAACTGATGCTTATGGCGTAATACCTGCAACCAGTGACAAGCCAGAAATGACGCTGCGACTATCTTATATTAAGGATATCATCTTAGGTTTTGTGGCTTTAAACAGCACATTAACCGACGCTGATCCAAGTCACATTTACGGTGGCCGTACAACCAAAGATATCCACACCACCTATACACGGGCAGGAGCCACCGCAGCTGATATTTCACCGATGGATCAGCTTATCCGTGAACTTCTTCTTTTGGATGAAAGTTTTCCGGGTGGAGCTGTTGGTGCAGCGCTCCCGGCTAATTTCTCAACGACACCGTTATTTCCAAATGCCGCAACCGTAGTAGCAGATCCAACCATATACGGCACACCTGCACCTGTCGATGCCGCTGCTGCGGTAAAATACATCAGGTCGAGGGTTAATAACTTGTATTCAGGAGTTGTGAATGCTGTGATGGCATTCATCAATGAGGTGAACCTGCGTTTACAAAATCTGGAAATTCAATTGAATGATTCCAGTTCAATATATAACAACATTACCGTAGCTATTAAAAACCAAGGTATTGTGGTACCTCCAAGCGGAGCTCTGGCCGGTATTTATGCATCAGTTGATGGTACAAGAGGCGTTTGGAAAGCTCCGGCCAATGTAAGTGTCAATACTATAGTAGAACCATTGGTGAATATCGATGATAATACACAGGAAGACCTGAACATTGATACCGATTCTGGCAAATCAGTTAACGCCGTGCGTGCTTTTACAGGCAAAGGTATCCTGGTTTGGGGAGCTCGTACGCTGGATGGTAACAGTAATGATTTCAGATACATATCTGTACGCCGCTTTTATATCATGGTTGAAGAATCAGTTAAAAAAGCAGCCATGCAATTTGTATTTGAACCCAATGATGGCAACACCTGGGTACGTGTACGCGCTATGATCGAAAACTATCTCACCAATCTGTGGCGTCTGGGCGCATTGGCCGGACCGAAACCCGAACAAGCATTTTATGTAAAAGTAGGACTGGGACAAACCATGACTTTTGATGATATCCTTAACGGAAAAATGATCATTGAAATTGGGATGGCTCCGGTACGCCCAGCTGAGTTCATCATTCTGCGTTTTTCACAGATCCAGCAACAAGCTTAACAGTAGTGTTTATTAAAAATTAATTATCAATCAATCTAAAACTTAAATATTATGGCTAATTACCCACTTCCGAAATTCCATTTTAGTGTTGACTGGGGCGGCACACGCATCGGCTTCACTGACGTAAGCGGACTTGATATAACAAACGATATAATTGAATATCGCGACGGCGCAAGCCCTGAGTATCATAAAATAAAGATGCCAGGACAACGCAAATTCAGCAACATCACCCTTAAACGTGGTGTGTTTAAATCAGACAATGAGTTTTATAACTGGCACAACTCTATCAACATGAATACAGTTGAGCGCCGCGACATCACCATCAGTCTGCTTGATGAAACATTAGCACCGGTGGTGGTATGGAAAGTTAAAAACGCCTGGCCAACCAAAGTTACATCTACCGACTTAAAGGCCGATGGTAATGAGGTTGCTATCGAGACACTTGAACTGGCACACGAAGGCTTAACCATGCAAAACGAATAACCATGTTTGATTATCCTTTTACCGGGTTCCATTTCCTGGTAGTATTTGAAATATTTCCGCAGGTGCCAAATGATTTCCGTTTTCAGGATGTTACAGGCTTAACTGTTGATGTGGGTCTGGATACTTACAAAGAGGGTGGCGAGAACCGTTTTGTTCACCGGTTACCCGGGCGTAATACGTATTCTGATCTCGTTTTAAAACGGGGGATGACACTGGTATCAGGAGTAACAGCCTGGTGTCTTGATTCAATCGAGAATTTCAATTATCAGCCTACCAATATGTTGATATCGCTTTTAAACGCAGATCATTTACCGGTATCGTCATGGTACATAGCTAATGCTATACCGATCAAATACAGTCTTTCGTCATTTAACGCGGAAACCAACTCGATAGTTATTGAATCAATGACCCTTCGCTATGAGTACTACAAAACGCTAAATCTATCAGCAGCAGTTGGTGCCGCAGTAGGTGCCGTGGCCGATCTGTTTGGTGGAGCCAGTGCAAGTGCGAGTATTTCCGTAGGGTAATCAACATGTTTTTACAAACAGTTTAATAATAAACCAATGCCAGTAGAAATACGAGAATTGCAAATTACCACAACCATAACCGAGGGTGGCAGTGCGAGCGGTAATACATCGTCAACAGCACCCGCTGCTGCTACAGGTGGTGAGGATATTATTGCCAAGTGTGTTGAACAGGTATTGGAAATTTTAAAAGAAAAAACTGACCGCTAATGAGCCTGGGTGAATTAAAAAAGATGAAGTTGGTTGCCTATACCGACATCAGTTTTAGCACAAAAGCCGACGGATTGGATTACGATGTATTGATCAATCCGGAATCATATGCGCTTACTTACGGAACCGAGGTGAATCAAAAAAGCGCCCAGGGCTCCAGTGAAAGTATTACTTCTTTTAGTAAAAGATCTGCACAGTCCCTCACCTTCAAATTCTTGTTTGATGGTACCGGTGTGATAAAAAGGGGAGGTGGGGGCTTGTTATCAGGTTTAGCTGTACCGGGATTGCCGGCAGATAAACCTGATGTGGTTCAGGACTTTGAAAAGTTTAAAAGCGTGGTTTACGATTACGATGGTACAACCCATCAACCGCGCTATGTTCAGTTACAATGGGGGCCACTGCTTTACAATTGCCAGATGACCCGTATGACGCTAACTTTCAAACTGTTCAATCCCGACGGCACACCTTTGCGGGCAGAAGCTGATTGTACCTTCCAGGGAGTAATTGATGAAACCAAACTGGCGGCCATTGAAAACCGCCAATCGCCGGACCTGACACATATCCGAACGGTAATTAAAGGAGATACACTTCCCTTAATGTGTTACAAAGAGTATGGGGATAGTAAATATTACTACCAGGTAGCACAATACAACGGCCTAACCGATTTTAAAAAGTTAACCGCCGGAACTAAAATTATTTTTCCACCAATTGCAAAATAAACCATGTCACTAAGCCAAACATTACCGGGAACACAAGATACAGACCTGGTTACCTTCACTATAAAGGTAAACGGGACAGTATTGGGTGCATCCTACCAAGTGGCTTCCATGAATTTCAGTAAAGAAATAAACCGTATCCCGGTAGCTAAGCTGTTGATATATGATGGCGATGCATCGGCACAGGATTTTGCAATAAGTAACGAGCCAACATTGGTTCCTGGTGCTGAAATTGAAATAGCTGCCGGTTATCATGCAGACGAAGCGACACTTTTTAGCGGCATTATTTTAAGACATAGTTTAAAAATAAGAGGAAACGGCTCACCCATGTTGATTCTGGATTGCCGTGACAAAGCTGTTAAAATGACCGTGGCCCGCAAGAACAAATATTTTTATGATACCAAGGACAGCGATGCCGTTACTGAGATCATAGGTAACTACGGCTTAGATACCGACATAGAAGATACCAGCACAACGCTAAAAGCCCTTGTTCAATATGACTGTACCGACTGGGATTTTATGGTATCGCGCATGGAAGCCAACGGAAAGCTTTGTATAGTTGATAATGGTAAAATAACAGTAAAAAAACCCGATTTCAGTTCGGCAACAGTACTCGACGCTTTATTTGGAGCAACTATATTGGAGTTTGATGCTGATCTGGATGCGCGTAACCAATATCAAAGCCTCACGGCCAAAACCTGGGATTATACTACTCAGGAAATAACTACTGCAAGCGCTGCTGAACCCGGGTTTGAAGAAAATGGTAATATTTCAGGTAGCGATCTGGGAGCAGTTTTGGGTGTATCAGAATATGACCTGTACTCCGGTGAAGACTTAACAACCGATGAATTACAGAGTTTGGCCGACGGGCGTCTTCAAAAAGCACGTATGTCACGCTGCAGAGGTAGGGTTCGTTTTCGTGGCTATGGCGGTCAGTTAAATCCTGGCGACCTGATCAACATAGGTGGCGTAGGTGACCGCTTTAACGGAAAAGTATTTGTATCGGGAGTGCGCCATGAAATAGTAAATGGCAGCTGGACAACCGACGTGCAATTTGGGTTATCTAACGAGTTGTTTACACGCCAACCGGATGTAAATTCTGCACCAGCTGTTGATATGCTTCCAGCCATACAAGGCTTACAGATAGGTATTGTGACCGATCTGGAAAACGACCCTGATACGCAAGACCGGATCCGCGTAAGGCTACCCATTATTGATCCGGCAGAGGATGGTGTATGGACTCGCATAGCTTGTATGGATGCAGGTAATAACCGGGGTACCTTTTTTCGCCCCGAAATTGGAGATGAGGTGGTGGTCGGTTTTTTAAATAACGATCCCAGGCACCCGGTAGTACTAGGTATGCTGAACAGTAGTACCAAACCAGCTCCATTGAAAGCCGCAAATAAAAATGATGAAAAGGGGTATACCTCCCGCAGTGGAATGAAAATGATCTTTAACGACGATGAAAAATCATTAAAAATTGAAACACCAGCGGGTAAAAAGGTAACCATCAGCGAAAAAGAAGGCTACATACAAATGGAGGACGAGAATAACAATAAAGTAACCATGGATTCATCGGCCATAAGCCTGGAAAGCGGTGCAGATATCAAGATAAAGGCAACCGGCGATCTATCCATTGAAGCTACCAATGTTTCTATAAAACCATCTTCCAGCTTTGAGATGAGTGCCGGTGGTGCATCAATAAAAGCCGATAGCGGCAGTGCTGCTATATCGGCTCCATCTGTAAAAGTGGAAGGTTCAGGCACCGCCACCATAAAAGGTGGTGTAGTAATGATCAATTAAATAGGAGAACAGAATTATGCCACTCGCAGCAAGAGTTTCAGATATGCACGTTTGCCCGATGTTTACAGGGCCGGTTCCGCACGTAGGAGGGCCGGTGCTGCCTCCAGGAAGCCCTACCGTATTAATAGGTGGGCTGCCGGCCGCATGTGCAGGCGATATGTGTACATGTGCGGGTCCGCCGGACGTAATAGCAATGGGATCGGCAACAGTATTGATAGGGGGTAAACCGGCGGCCCGCATGGGCGACCCGACGGCTCATGGTGGTTCAATCATAATAGGATGTCCAACAGTAATTATAGGAGGTTAACATGTCAGATTCATTTTTAGGAACAGGGTGGAGTTTTCCGCCAACATTTGATACCACCGCAAACTCGGTGATCATGACCAGCGATGAGGCTGACATACAACTCAGTTTACAGATATTACTGGCAACACGAAAGGGGGAACGGGTAATGGTGCCTGATTATGGCTGTAATTTGGACGAAATGCTCTTTGAGCCCATGACTACCACATTTAAAACCTATATCCGCGAGATGATCAAAACGGCTATACTTTATTATGAGCCCCGGATTGATCTGAGCTCGATACAGGTTGATGACAGCCGCGAAACAGAAGGGGTGATCCTGATCATCCTTAATTACACTGTTCGCACCACAAATTCAAGGTTCAATTTTGTATATCCTTACTATAAAAACGAAGGAACAGAAATACACTAATGGCAAATAATTGTTTCGATACCAAACTCTTATCCTATAACGGCACCAGCCAGGCGCAGCGTGCGTTGGATGCCCTTTTGGCTAAATGTGCACTTGTAGATGAGCGGACAGATGCAGATCTTATCCTGCTTACAAAAAAATATAGTGCCTGGTTAAACTATTACGATAATACCAATACGATCAATGGCGACTGGCAACAACTCATGGGTAAAGATATTGCCGTAGTAATTGCAGCAATTGCCGAATGGAGAATAAATGATTATGCATCATTCATTAAATATTTAAATGACACCATAGTCAATGCTCCTACTGATGCCGATGCAAAGAATAACTTTAAAATTCTTTTTGATTTTGTTTTTTCAATCACCGCAGCGCTTGATGATGCCTATAAACATTTGGCAGATGATCTGAGCTATAAAACTTTTTTATCTGTTTCCATCGTTTCCAAAGTGGCGGCACCATTAAGCATACTGTTTCAATATTATGAAAGTTTTGTGACTGGTTCACTTATAGATCCAACTTCAACTTACACAGATGCGCTAACTCCTGTCGACGATATTGTATACTCACAAAATTTCACTTTTGATCCGTTGAAGAGGGTTTTTGTTATTTCTTCACAGAAACGGTTGGAAAGTATTTTTACAGTTGATCCCCCGGTTACCGCATTCCCGATCACATTAACAGGCACCATACACGAAGATATTGACCATATCCTTACACACAATTTATTTACCGGGGCCTTACAATCATTTATTTCGGGCATTGTCAATATAGTAAGCCGCACACCGGCTTACCTATCCGAAGCAATGGATAATTACCCAACGCATGCACCTCATTATGCGCTCTATCTGGCCTTCATAAAACTATTTGGTTTTGCCCAGCAACATCTGAATCAGTATACTAAAAAGCATCTGGACTTTTACTATAAACAGGTTTTACAACTAAGTAATAATGTGGCCGAAGCTGATTTTGTACACCTGGTTTTTGAATTGCAAAAAAATATAGATCAACACTTACTACCTAAAGGCACTTCATTTAAGGCAGGAAAAGATGCCAATAATAAAGACCAGTTCTATTCGCTCACGGATGATCTTGTAGTTCAGACAGCCAATGTACAGGCACTAAAGTCTATTTATTTAAACAAGGATAACACACCGGTAACGCTGTATGCTTCACCTATTGCCAATTCAGAAGATGGGCAGGGTGGTAAATTGCTAACCGCGGATAATTCCTGGTTCCCATTTGGTAACCCTAAGAATATTCAACAAGCCTCTGTAGGTTTTGCTGTGGCATCAAACGTATTATACTTAAATGAGGGCAAACGAACTATAACATTAACCTTTACTTGCAATAGTTTAACCGGTATTGCATCTGCTGATCTATCCGGAATATTCAGCATACAATTAACCGGTAAAAAAAGCTGGTATACTGCACCTGTTTACACAGTTTCGGTCATTAATAATACCACATTCTCATTAACCGTGGTTTTAGAGGGTGATGCGCCCGCCATAGTTTCCTATTCGTCAAAAATACATGGCGGAAATTTTGATGTTTCGCTTCCCATGGTTCAGGTATTACTTAACAGTTATACATCCTATCAGAAAATAAAGATCCCACGCATAAATGGGGTAACCATATCGGTAGGGGTTGATGCTGTTAAAAATTTAATACTGCAAAACGATGATGGCAAAGTAAACCCGGCAAAACCATTTAAGCCATTTGGCGATTTTCCTGAAAATGGAGCTTCATTTATCATTGGTAGCAAAGAGATATTTCAAAAACAATTGACCAAATTAACCATAGATTTCGACTGGCAGGAGGCTCCACTTTCTAAAACAACAGTAAATATATCCTCTTTAGCTAAGGGCAGTTGGCTGTCCGTTGCAAGTGGGACGAGTTTATATGCATCCAGTATTGTTATCACCGATCTGCAACAAAGAATACTAAGCCCGCGAACATTTAATGATCTCAACGCACGCAACACTTTAACAGCTGATATTACTTCTGTAGTAAATAATGGTTTAGCATTTGAGGCTAATAACGCTCTTTCTATGAATATGATGAGCACCTTGACACAAAATGATCAGCCTTTTAATGCTAAAAATATAATTAACAGTGGCTTGTCGCTTGATCGGAATAATATCATCAAAAGTGACGTTCCTAACATGATCATAGTCGCCCCAATAGATCGCTTTGACGCCGCCAAACCGAAAGAGATTGACATTACCGGTTTAGAACGTGTAGTACAATCACCTGAGGATTTCACAAACAATGAAGACTATAGCATAACTTCTATTGACGGTTATCTAAAACTGGAAATGATTGGTGATGACTATAGTCTGAATACATTTCAAAAAAACATACCGCATCCATCAGTTAAAGTAGTTTATGATACTACAGACCCCTATAAAATTGTGGGGTATACTGTTGATACAAGTGCGGTCCCGGTACCTAACCATCCGGTTTTAAAAGCAATCAATGTAAAATATACCGCGGAAGATAGTGTTGTTTTCAGTAAGACAGATTTTATCGATCGCAGCAATTTCTTTTATCATCTAGAGCCCTTCGGTTTCCGTGAAATGCACCCGGCAACAACCACAGATGCGCTTACATTATTACCGGTTTTTAATATAGAAGATGGAATAACCACAGATGACGGGGGTGAATTATGGATGGGCTTGAATAATGCCAAAGCCGACGAAACATTCTCTATACTGTTTCAGGTATCTGATGGCAGCGCCAATCCGCTAAAAAACATGAGCCAGGTTAACTGGTATTATTTAAGCAATAACAACTGGTTACCATTTAACAAGCAATCGGTTACAGATCAAACCAATAATTTAACCAGTTCGGGTTTGGTAATATTTAATATCCCTGTGAATGTGACACTTACCAATAGCCGCGCAGACAGTGGATTGATCTGGATAAAAGCGAATGTGCAACACGATACAGATGCGATCTGTAATTTAATTGCTGTCGACGTAAATTCAGCGAAAGCGCAGTTTGTTCAGGATATTGCCAATAACATAGTATTTACTAAGATATTACCTCCCAATATCATTAGTAAGCCCGCAATTGCCGACGCTGCGTTAAAGAAAACACAACAACCGTATACCTCATTTGGAGGCCGCGTGCAGGAAACTGATGATCAGTTTTATCAACGTGTTAGTGAACGCCTGCGTCATAAAAACCGGGCCATTACCACATGGGATTATGAACGTTTGATATTGCAGTATTTCCCGCAGGTTTTCAAGGTAAAATGTATTGATCATACCGGGTTTCTCCCCGATGTGAACACCAATCAGCAAAAATATAGTGAGACGCTGGCGGGACATGTAACGATAATAACCATCCCTGATCTGACGCATCTAAATAACGCCAATCCGCTTCGACCATATACCAGTATAGGTTTGTTGACCGAAATAGAGAAGTACATTAAAACACTGACATCGCCATTCGTAAAACTACACCTCAGCAACCCATCATTTGAAGAAGTACAGTTTGAATTTAGCGTTACGTTCCGCGAAAATATCGATCCTGTTTATTTCTCCAATCAGTTGAACAATGAGATTGAGCAATTTTTAACCCCCTGGGCATTTGGCAACCCACAGGCCATTCAATTTGGTAATAGTATTGAAAAATCTGTGGTGCTCAATTTTATTGAAGAAAGGCCCTATGTAGACTTTGTTACCTGTTTTAAAATGAACCACATTATACTTCGTGAAGGTCAGGTGGTAATACAGGCTCAATATGATATAGATGAGGCGGTAGCAAGCACTGCCAGATCCATTTTGGTATCATACTATAATGAAGAAACCAAAGTAAAACACTTAATTAATTCACCAGCTAACTGTGATTGCAATGGATAAGCAAAAAGTAATCAGCAAAGATCCAGGTTTAACCGTCGATCAAAATTATGCTTTTCTCAGAGAGGCCGGCCTGGGTTATATTGAAAAGCTTAGTGGTAAAATCTGGACAGATTATAATGAGCATGACCCAGGTATTACGATTTTGGAGGCCCTTTGTTATGCTATAACCGAGTTAGGCTACAGAACAGGGATGCCTATGGAAGATCTGCTTACAGACGAAGATGGCAAAATAGCATCTACACAAACTTTATATACCGCCAAGAACATACTAACTCAATCGCCACTTACGGTTAATGATTATCGCAAATTACTGATAGATATAGTAGGGGTACATAATGCCTGGTTTTTGTATGACGACTACTATATCCATAACGATCAAAACATTCCGGCCGGTGAAATAGCCCTTTATGCAGATTGTAAAGCGGATTCATTATCGTACCAGGAAACACCACACCCGGTTTATTTATCAGGTTTATATAAAGTATTACTGGACCTTGATTCAGATCAGCAGTTTGGCGATATGAACAATGGTGAGTTACAGATTTTAAATCCTGCAAGCGGCAAATTTAAAGGAGGTGATGTTGGGCTTACCATCGTTTTTCCCATATGGGATGATCCGGGCGTAGCCACATTGTTAACCATTGATCCAAAAGCCGTTTCTGGCGCTACTGCCAGTTTTACAACCGGTAGTAGTATTATTATTCAAATTGATTTTAATTATATCATTGGAAGTTCAAACTTTTCAGCGGTAATTGCAGGTATAGTTGATATTGATCTGCAGCCTTCGGGCCAGCCTGTTCAAATGAGTGATATTCAGGCCTTTTTTAGTGCTGATTTTACTGCGCAGGTACTTAATCTATACCTGTTAAAAATTCAACAGGCAAAACGGATCGTTCAATCGGCCATCCGGACCTTAAATGAAAACAGAAATCTATGTGAAGATTTTGTTAGTGTTACCACCATAAAAGATGAGGAAATAGCCATTTGCTGCGATATAGAAGTTTCGCCATCTGCAGATATGGAACAGATACAGGCCCAGGTATTTTATGCTATTGAGGAATACCTTAATCCTTCGGTGAACTTTTACCTGTTAAGTGAATTGCAGGACAAAGGCTATACTACCGATGCCATATTTGAAGGCCCCGTACTACAGCATGGATTTATTGATACAGCCGAACTAGAGCAAACCCAGTTACGCGAGGAAATATATGCATCAGATATCATCAGCCTGATCATGGATATTAACGGCGTATTGGGAGCCCGAAATTTTATGATGACAAAATATGGAGCTGATGATAAACCCGTTACAGGTTTAAGCGGAAAAAACTGGTGCATGCCCATTACAACAGGTCATAAACCTGTGTTTTCCGAAACAAAATCAAAACTCCTTTTCTATAAAAACCAATTCCCGTATTTACCCTCTCTGACCGAAGTACGAGATACGCTCAAATGGTTGCGCGCAGTAAAAGCCCGGAATAAACTTTCTGGTCATACCGATGATTTGGCTGTCCCTTCCGGCAACTATTACCCATTGAATAATTACACTTCTGTTGAATATCTTTTACCGCAGACCTATGGCATTGGCTCGGCAGGACTTTCAGCAAATGTAAGTGATGAAAGAAAAGCACAAGCCAAACAGTTACAAGCCTACCTGTTACTATTTGATCAATTATTGGCTGATTTCTTTTCACAACTAAACGGTGCAAAAGAATTATTCTCTACGGAGAATATCGTGCAAACTTATTATGCACAATTCCTGGGGGATATAAAAAATATTCAACCGGTATATAAACAAGATGGAGCAGCCCATACTATTGAACAACGGGTAATGCAAAATCAGAACGCAACCACCGTGCCGGCAAACGACTGGCAAAACCTGTATGAGTCAAATGAGGTTTTCACCGACCGTCGTAGCCGTTTCCTTGATCACCTGATGAGTCGTTTTGGTGAATCATTCAATGATTATGTTTTACTGAACTATTCACTTGATTATGCAACTCAAAAAGAATCTAATTTAACACCTGCGGATATAATCGATAGCAAGATCTCCTTTTTGAAGGATTATCCGGTTATAAGTTATCAAAGGGGGAGAGCGTTTAACTATTTTCCACAAAACTACTTTCCGCCCCAACCAGATTTTTCTGTTGACAACACTAAATTATGGGATACCGATAATGTATCGGGTTTAGAGAAAAAACTGTGCCACCTGGGTGGTATCAAGAATTTTTATCGCAGGTTTTTGTACTGTATTGGTAACGTTACTATTATCACTACTAATGATACACCAGCTAAATACCAGTTTTCATTCAGCAATCAAAACGGTGGAACCTTAACCTCAGTGGCAATTTACGATACGCAGGAGGAATTGAATAATGCTTTACCCGCATTTATGGATCTTGTTTTAACTGATGAACACTATGATATTAAACAAACTGGCAGCAACTGGAATATTTACGTTATAGACAACGAAGATCACAACCTTGCTATAAGTAATGATTTTACATCCCTGGCAAATGCAAATGCTGCGTTAGCCCAGTTTGTAACGGAGTTTAATAAGGAGTGTGACGCCGACGGGCTTCATCTGATTGAGCATTTACTTTTAAGACCACGGAGTGACCAATTTAAAAAATTCGCACCGGTATGCCTGGATCAGAATTGTGATTTTTGCGGTGAGCAAGACCCTTACTCCTTCAAAATGTCTGTCGTACTGCCTTACTGGCCACTACACTTCCGAAATTTAGCTTTCCGAAATTATTTTGAAGATATCATACGACAAGAAACACCCGCCCATACCATGGTAAAAATCTGCTGGATAAATGATCAGTCGATTTATGATTTTGAAAATGCTTATAAGGCGTGGATAACGGCTTTAGCGAATTATTCATCTGATAATACCAAAATAGATGATCTGCAGCAAACCAATGATACGCTGATACAACTGCTGTTTAATTTACATAGTGAATACCCGGTAGCCACTTTGCACGATTGTGCGGAAAGCAAGAATACCAACCCGGTAATGCTGGGCAAAACCATTTTAGGATCTTTAAAAAATTGATATATGGCAAATCCAATAGAATACATCGTGTTTGAACCGGATCAGGTACTTACTAACGATCACCTCAATGAAACTTTTAACTACCTTGATCAGCAAAACCGCTGGACACGCAACAAACTGATAGGTATTGGTATTGTTTGCGGACTGGATATAGTGCTCAATCCGGGTGTTATTGAAATTAACAAGGGTTGCGGAGTTACTTCGCAGGGGTATTTAATTCCCCAGGATACCAACCAGTATACCTACTATATGCCGTATACACCTGTTGAGGTTCCTGATGACCTGCCTTTTGTTTATGACAAGGTAGGCGGCCTGCCTTTTTACAAACCTTTCTGTACCGGTAAAACTGTTTGGCTATTACTTACGGATGATCAGTTTAATGCATTGGAAAGCGCACAACAACTCAATGCGAAAACCCTTTCATCAGCAGCGGCTACCTTTTTAAGTGACTATGTGGTTGCTTTGTTTTTGGAGGTCAAGGAAACGGATCTTAAAAACTGCGACACACAGGATTGCAATAACAAAGGCGAAAAAATGGTTTTACAGGTAAGGCCTTTACTTGTTGCAAAAAATGATCTATACAATAATAGCGCTAATAAAGTAAGCAATATCGATAGAATAGGCAATATATCTAAAATATCTCCCATATCCCCCAGGTTAAATATTCCATCTAAAGCCTTCCAACTGAGCTTAAACTCCAAGGTACAGCTAAAAAGATTTAACGTACCCTATACTGATCTTGAAACTGCAGATGATATACTAAATGCCTTTGTTAGTTTAGTTGATGATACTACTTTAAGCCAGCTAACAGATGCCTATAATTCCTGCTATCAGCAATATGGGTCAGTTTTAAACATTACGTCAAACCCTTTTTCTGATATGCTGGCCGTACTGAAAAATTATCTTGACCAGTTATTAAAACAAAATCCGCTGGCTATTGAATACTTTTATGATTTTATTGATGATCTGATCAAGGCCTATGAGGAATTTTCTGCTAAAGTATCCCATATCATCACTACCTGCTGCCCGGATGAAAACTTATTTCCATTGCATCTGGTTTTAGGAGATGCATCACTGGCAACTAATGACTATGTAAAAGATAGCTATCGTAACTACTTTATTTATTCCCCGTTATTTTCAAAAATGGGTATTGAATCAGCCGAGGTACTCCTGTTATTTAGCCGAATGGTATTGATGATTAAAGATTTTACTATTCCTAACACTACTCAGTCAGACAAATTTACGGTAAAGATCACCCCAAGCCAGTATATGCATTTCCCGCTTTCCGAACGTGCTATCCCGTACTATTACACGGTAAATGAAAGTGGTGCCGAATTATATAAATCCTGGAATTATGCCAAAACCAACAGCGGGAAAGCCACGCTAAACCTGAGCTATAATTCCGGTTTATATAACACAAGTACCGAAGTAGCACAACCGCTTTTGTATGATATTGAAAAATATAACTTTTTTAGGATTGAGGGCCATATCGGACAAAACTATCAGGATGTTCTATCAAATATTCTTATTCAGCGTTTAACCTATAATCTGCCATTTGATGTGGTAGCCATTGCAGATCAGCAGTTTGATTTTTCAAATGTGACTTTACCTGATGCTGAAATTCGGGATCTTGAAACTGATTACAACCTGATAACAACAGAAGCCACAAGTAAGATATTGACTCCACTTATTTTTGTTGCAAACCTACCTTATGTTGGTAAAACCGCCACGGGAACTAATATACCTGGTAAATTAACAGATACTCCAATTAAAAGAATCTCAGAGGCTAAAACAAACGCTATTCGGGGTATTGAACCGATACGGTCATCAGGCACCTCTTATGTCTACCCAAAAGGCACTTTTATGCGCAACAATTGTGCGATACTACCCAATACAATAGCAAGCGCTTATCTTAATGCGTTAAGTGATACCGGAGTTTTCACTAATCCGGTAACAGGCCCTCAATCTGGTAGTGTAGACGAGCTTTATTTCAACTTTTTTTATTTTATTGATGCTATTGAAACGGTGATGGTGTATTTACTTAATACCCCATCTGTTATTGATGTCGACTTAAACGATCAATACAATGCATTTAATAATTATCTTGACTCCATCAACAAAGTTATCGCCACCCTAAAAGGCCCGGTGGCAAAAACTCAGGTTTCCCGGGATGGCTCTATAATATCGTTAATTGAAGTTTATGGAGTAGATCTTTTAATTGTAGATTTTGAAACGGTATTAAATGCTGCTCTTGACGAATTGTTAGATTCATTAAGTAATGAAGTCAACCAAAGATATTCCCGCTACGCCGATAAACATACATTTTTAAACTACTATAAAAACAATCCCGGGCTTGAACATAAGGCAGGTGTGCCCAAAGGCGGTACCCTGGTATTAGTTTATAAAAATTATATTCCCACTTTTAATAAAAATAATAGCGCCCCGCTTTCTAAGGCTAGCGATGCAGTATCAATGAAAGCGCGGTCGGCAAGTATGGAAGCCGCTCCAACCGAAGGACAACAGGTCTCTGCAACTCCAGATCTTGATGAAAACACCTTAAATCTTGTCAAGAAAATGGTGGCCGGCAGTAAAGGGGTATCTGATACTGAAAAACTGAGGTTGATTGATATCCTGGCAGGCAGGGGAGTGTCTGAGGATGAGCCAAACTATGATATTAACAACAAAGTTATTATTGCAGACTTCTATGTTCCTTATATAGGCTCACCAATAGAACGCACTTCGGCAGAAATAACACCTCCGCCTCCTCCGGCACCGGTTATTTCGATGAGTAATACTACTTTCTGTGATAATGATACCAATCCCGCACAAATTGCAGTATCAATACCCGGCGGTACTTTTAATGCGGTACCCGGTCTTGATAGTGCCAAACAAACCTTTACGCCGGCAATCGCCAAGGCCGGAACATACCGGTTAATTTATACTGTAAATAATGTAAGTTCTGCACCGTTTAATATTACAGTTCTTTCTGTACCGGGCAGTAGTGTTTTTAGCTTTATAAACGATTGGTCTGGTAGTGGTGTTAAGACTGCAGCCGTAGCTGCCAGGTCAGGTATTGTATCTGCAACATTTACTCCTGCTATAAGGGACAGCAGATTTACCTATGATTGGGAAGTCTTTGGAGAATATGTATCGAAGGGAGCGATGACTGCCGATGGTGTTATTCGGATATCAGGTGATAGCAGTGTAGTAAATGTCAAAGCCTCAATTGTTACCGTTTCATTAACCATATCAAACGGAACTTGTAATTCATCAACAACATCAATGCAATTGGAGATTACCTCAACAGGCTTCATCATTACAACTTCCGACGACGGTCCACAGGCTTCGCTTAAAAAACCAGGCGCAATAGAAAAACTTTTTACCAGGAAGAAGAAATAATAAGCTGATTCATATGTAACATTACCATGGCATCACACATTGTTCATAAGCAGCAAGTCACTTTAAACCTTCCCAAACGAGAGGAGGCACACGCTTTTCAAAATCGTGTAAGCGACTTGCTGCGCAATGAACTGTCCGCCAGCATGGAAGCTGTTTTTGATGAATTATTTCCAACTACAGATATTATACGTATCGATTCATTGCATCTTGATTTAGGTAAAATTGAAGTACTTAATTTTGAACAGGAATTTAAAACGCACTTTATTGAAGAGCTAAGGAAAAGCCTGTCATCTAAAAAAAGTAAGTTGGCTGATGAAAATACAGAAGAAATATTAAGGCCTGAGCAATCATTAATAAAAGCCTTCATTTATTTTCTGGAGAATGGTTATTTACCATGGTATAGCCCTGTTGAAAACATGGCTGACTGGAGCAATGAGATCTTAACTGCTTTATCAGAGAAAAAAGATCCATATTTCTTTAACTGGCTACGCAATAATTATATAGATAGACCGGTCATATTGCAAAGACTGATTTTACAATATGATAATGTCTTCCTGGCGCAACTCATATCAATTATAAGCCCTGCAACAAATGAATCCTGGAACGCTATTTACAGTGATTTGAAAATCTTTATAAATAATTTCATTAAGAAAGATTTACCAGTTCGAAATGAAATATGGAAGTACATTTTCCATTCTTTATCAAGTCCCCATGTTTTAGAAAACCAAACTGCTTTATCAGGTACAAAAAATAGCGAATTGACATTACAGTCATTAAGTCTGTTGGCAAACCACTTCAATATCTCAAGCCACGACATAACCACATCATTGGAGAATAGAATAAAAAAGTCGCTCAAAACAAACATTGTAAAACAGGCTTTTCAGGATCTCAAGTCGCTTTTAATATCGCAGGAAGGGTTTAGACAGGATATGGATAATCCTATGCTTACGAATAATCACAGAGAAACTGAAGTAAACAATACTTACAATGAGAAGGAAGAAATAATCACTGACAAGTTGAAGGGTAATACTAAAGAAAGTAGCACTTACAATGAAGAAGAGATAACCACAAATAAGTCAAAACATAATAGTGAAACAAACAAAACTAAAAATGCAGATTCTATAAGTATTGATAAAGGTAAAGAAACAAATAAGGCTGAAACAGATGATACCAGGGATGCTACCAATAAGCCAAACGATATCAACATAGAAAAGACACATAACGATACTGGACAAAAGAATGTAAAGGAAGAAAAGGTCAAAGAGGAACACGAAAATCACAAAACCCATCATTCTGATAATCAAGTTGAAATATTATCTAGACAGCGGGATGAGATTCCGGATGAAAGATTTAATAAAAACAAGAAGGAGAATAATACAAGGCAGCTTTTACCCAATAATAAAAAACATACAGGTATTATTGAGGCAGAGACATTATATATAAAAGGGAGCGGAGTTGTAATACTTCATTATTTTTTATCCCCTTACTTTAATGATCTGGGATTATTAGCCGATGGAAAGTTTATAGATGATACCACTCATCAGCGGGCAATACTATTGCTTCATTATCTGGCAACGGGGAAGACTAAGGCTGCCGAATTTGATTTAACGCTTTCTAAAATTTTATGTGGTTATCCTATTCAAGAAACGCTACCAGCAGCCATTATTTTAACAAAAAAAGAAAAGGCAGAATCAAAAAGATTATTGGAAGCCATTATTGATCATTGGTCACCATTAAAAAACACATCAATTAAAGGTTTGCGTGACGCTTTTTTTGAACGTGATGGAAAACTAACCAAAAAAGAGAATGGATGGTTATTAACGGTTGAACAAAGAACTATTGATGTATTGCTAGGGAAATTGCCATGGGGGTATTCAACCATACGCCTGCCGTGGATGCAAGAAATATTAAATGTGGATTGGTATTAAAGTAAAGTTATGTTAGCAACCAAGCAATCACAATCTGAAAATACTGGAGGGGCAAAAAATAGTAAGCCTTTTTTTCCGGGGCAATTGGTACAGCCTAAATTACAGGTGAATGAGCCTGGTGACAGGTATGAACAGGAGGCAGACTCCATGGCCGACAAGGTCATGCGCATGACCGCAGGCGAGTCCACATTTTTTAAGCCTGCCCAGGCGGTTGTGCAGCGTAAGTGCCAGCATTGTGAAGAGGAAGAAAAAGTGCACCGTAAAGAAAGTTCAGATAACGAAGTACACGGCGGCCTCGAATTGGATAGCTATGTAGGTTCATTGGGTTCCTCCGGTCAAGCTTTACCCCAAAGTAGCCGCCAGTTTTTTGAACCGCGCTTTGGCCAGGATTTTTCAAATATTCGATTACATACAGATTCCGTTGCAGCAAAATCGGCACAGTCTATCAATGCCCTGGCTTATACCACCGGCAACAATATTGTGTTTAACAGCGGGCAATATTCGCCCGAAAGTGACGGTGGAAAACGGTTGATGGCCCATGAGCTTACCCATGTGGTGCAACAGAAAAACCAGAATTCAGGAGAAACGGGAACAATTCGTCGTGTTCCGCAAGAGCCTACACTGGGGGAAACTAAAACTCCCAAAACAAATCTACCAATGAAATCCCTAAAAGGTATGGACATACAGAAGTTATTTAATATGTCTGCGGATGACCGGAAAAAATGGTATATCGAAAAGTTGGGCGCTTACGAAAGTCAGCTTAAGGAAAGTGCAAATAATAATATGGTTCCGGTTCAACTTTTGGCTCTTGTAATTTTAAACGAACTGGCAGATATTGATTATAAAGATATATTGCAATCTGAACTTGGCGTAACAAAAGGTTCATTAGGTATTGCTCAGATCCAAATTGATACTGTTAAAAATGATAACCTGTTTGAAGATATTACCGAACAGGAAGGTAAAGAGGCGTATAAACAGATGGTTACCAATGCGGTGCGTCCAGGACTGAGCCGTTATGCAGCCGGATGGATGGAAGATGCAGATAAAGATAAAAGAATGGCGATTAACAGGCGCTTGCAAATACCACAATACGCCATTGAAGCTGCAGCTAAAGAAATCAGGATATTACTAGACCGGATGATGGCCAATCGCGGAGCTGACTGGCAAACGCGTTTTGGTTTTGTACACGCAGGAATAAAAGCACCACTTAATGCACAAGGAATTTATAATGACGTGAAAGGCGCGGACCAGAGGGAAAAAGAAATGAACCTGGCAAATCTCATTACCGGTGCATACAATTCTCCGAAGATAATTCAAGCAGCAAATTCGAGCGAGGGTATTTTTCCTAACGCAAATATACACGGAGATAATTCAAGGGACATAGCAGGCGAGCTTTTTGATTTTAAACTCTTTAGACCATAACGTAGTATCATTAAAATTTATAAATTGAATTTAATAAATCATATAACCAAATCTGAAAACCAGTTGAATTCATCAGCTTCTAAACCGCTATTTTTTCAACCCAAATTGACGGTAAACCAGCCTAATGATATTTACGAGCAGGAGGCTGATACGATGGCTGATCATGTTATGCGTATGCCAGGTGGAACTCATAATGAGAATGCTTTTTTTAAGTCGGTTGGTGATAATATCCAACGTAAATGTCAGCATTGCGAAGAAGAAGAAAAAGTGCATCGTAAAGAAACTTCAGGCGCCGAAGCACAAGGTAATCACGAACTGGATAGCTACGTTGGATCATTAGGTTCCTCAGGTCAGGCGCTATCTGAAAGTAGCCGCCAGTTTTTTGAACCGCGTTTTGGTCGGGATTTTTCAAATGTACGTATCCATACCGATTCTGTAGCGGCTAAGTCAGCCCAATCCATCAATGCCCTGGCCTATACTACGGGCAATAATATTGTATTTAACAATGGGCAGTTCTCGCCGGAAAGTGATAGCGGCAAAAAGTTAATGGCGCATGAATTAACGCATGTGGTGCAACAGGGAGAAGGAGTAGTGCGGAGATATGGCCATGATAGTTTTTGCAAAGACGCTGATCATCTTAAGCCATTTATTTGGCCTGGTCATGCCGCAGCAGTTCAGATGCTTGCAAATGTATTAGCTGCTTTTGCAGCTAAGGATCCTAGGTTATCAACGCTTATCCCCAAATTTTTTGGTAAAGAAGGAATGCTGCGCATCAGTGAGATCGAAACTAATTATAAAAAGATAAATACCAAGCTTAATGAAAATTACATGTACCACTGTAATGACAGTAATAATAAAAATCCAAAGATTGGAAAATGCCATGGCCAACGTGCTGAAACGGATATAAACGGCTGGTCTCCTAATTTTAATATTATGTTATGCTTTGATCAAATTAACCTAACCTGGAGTACAACAGACGTTGCCGCGTTAATAATTCATGAAAATTACCACCGGGCACTGGGCGCAAGTGTCCATCCCTGGCCACTAAGCGGAAATCCACCTGACTGTAATAGTGGGAAACCTGAAGCAATGCAGTTATTGTTAGATAATCCGGATTCATACAGCTGTATGGCACGACATTTTTAACGAACGTATTATAAACAATCATAATGTTTAGAACCAAAACCAATATTGACCAATCATATGACAAAACCAATTCATCTCCTACGAAGAATGAAAAAGGTTTGTTTTTTCAGCCAAAGCTTACCGTAAATCAACCTGGCGATGTTTACGAGCAGGAGGCCGATGTTATGGCTGATCATGTGATGCGTACGACTCAACCAGATCATAACGAAAAAGCTCTTTTTAACTCAGTTACAGATGACCTCCAACGTAAATGTCAGCATTGCGAAGAAGAAGAAAAGGTTCATCGTAAAAAGAATTCATCTGGTGGGAGACAGCAAAACGATGATCTGGATAGTTATGCAGCGTCATTAGATTCGTCCGGACAACCTCTACCTGAAAGTAGTCGCCAATTTTTCGAACCACGTTTCGGTCAGGATTTTTCAAATGTGCGTATCCATACCGATTCGGTTGCTGCAAAATCTGCAGAATCGATCAACGCATTAGCTTATACTACGGGCAACAATATTGTATTTAACAGTGGGCAGTACGCACCTGAGAGCGATAGTAGCAAAAAATTAATGGCACATGAATTAACCCATGTAGTACAACAAACACAAAATGGTCAGCAAATTCAAAGAAAGCCTCTTACTAAACCCGAACTTATTGCAAAAATAAAAACATACGGCATTACTGCCATACTGGATGATTCATCCACTTTTTCTGATGTAGAACTTGATCTGGTTGATCAAGCCCTCGCTGGTTTGCCAGCAGATGATAAAGCTGCCATTAAAGGAGCTAAAATTGTCAGGGTCGATACACTCGGCGGCACAACAGCTGGTATGTATAGCAAGGAGCAGGGCTTTAACGATACAAGTGTAACTGACGAGCAAAAAATAGAGCTAAGCGATCTTGCATTTGGTACAAACATGGCCGATGAATCTATTCGTCTTATTACCCATGAAGTAGGACATGCTGTTGCGGCAATGCCTCATCGGGTTGCGACAAACAGCCTGGATACCGAGGGCTTAAAATTCAATAAGCTGAACACTGAAGCAAATGATGCGCGTGGTGTATTCAAGACTGCAAATGACGCTACTAATGCGGCAATTAAAGAGCAAGAAAAAGCCCTAAAGCAATTTAATAAGATAAATGGCAGTCCTAATAAAGTCGCAGTTGAGGCCGCTAAAGATGATTTTACGGCGAAAAAGGCAGAAGTAGATAGATTAAAAGCGGTGAGTGATCCCCAAAATGCCGACTTTAATACTAAAAAAAGTGCTGCGGAAGCACAAAACACTATTGTAGCAACAAAACAAGCAGCTGCAGATGCCAAGCTTGCGAATGTAGATGATCTTAAAAAAGATGCAGCGGCCAAACTGCCAGTTATGGAAGCTGCATTGAAAGCTGCCAAACCAGTAATTAATTCAAATGATGCAGCGAGCGTTGATTACAGAACATCATTAACAAATTGCGAAACCGCTATAAAAAAATTCTATGATGATAATGCTGTTGTAAATGTTGAAACAGCAGTAGCAGATAGTGCAAAAGCTGTTGCGGATGCTGCCATTAGTGATAGGAATACAAAACGCGACGATCTTAACAAAGCGAACCCCAAAAATAAGGTTGTTAGCGCAACGGCAGCACTTGAGGCAACACAGAATAGTTTTTATAACGCCGCAGTGGTAATGGCCTTTAATAAAAGTATAGCTCTATCTGTTAAAGCATTTTATGATCTGGTGGTAAAAAACAACATATCACCGGCCCTTACAGCGTATGCTGCAGAGAACTGGCCGGCTAAACCAGAAGAATTTTATGCCGAAGCATATTCCTTTTTTGTTAAAAAACCGAAAGATTTAGAAACACACTCAAAAATTTTATTTGACTGGTTCAAAGCCGGGAGCTATAAATAATTAATTAATTGAATAATTAACATTGAATTCGCATCAACATATCAGTCCGGTTAGTAAGCCCAAAAATCCAATGGCTTCTAAATCGCTATTTTTTCAGCCAAAGCTCACAGTAAATCAACCCAGTGATATTTACGAGCAGGAGGCTGATACGATGGCTGATCATGTTATGCGTATGCCAGGTGAAACTCACCATGAGAATGCTTTTTTTAAGCCGGCGCAAGCAACTGTTCAACGTATGGTTCCCGATACTATTATTCAAAAGCAACCAGCACCGGGTCCACCTGAATTCACAGTCAACAATTTCAACGAAAACTTTCCCAATTTTAATGCAAAATATGATGTAGCAGGACCTGTGCCAAGTACAGGAACACTTTCTATATCGCACGGTGTACATATGAATTACCCCGCTACTGTAACAAAAAGTGAACAATCAACTTTTGAGACTGATTTTGTGAAAAGCATACACGATAAATGGAGCAAACAACATCTTCTTGCTCTTGCTGAGCCCGGTTTCGCCTCCTATATGTGCGAGGTGGATGTTACAGCACAAGTAAAGGCCAATGCAAAAGATGCCAATACAGTTATTGATGTGGTAAAACCTGGTGATACCAAAAAAAGATATCGTTCAAGAGTAACGTCTGCTAATAAAAAAGAGGGTTCAGAAACCACACATACCGCAAAATTAGACCTGCGTGATCCAACTACAGAAGAGAATAAAAAATTAGATGAAGCTGATTTTATTCAGCAGGTAGGTAATTTTGATTTTGACAGCGATGTAATCAATGCCGATTGTAAAGAAGATATTGAAAAAATAAAGAGCTTTATACAAGCCATACCTACCTCGCCTGATCCGGAAGAATGTCAATACACACTTAGTTACGTGGGCCGTGCAAGCTCAGAAGGCAATGCGGCTTATAACAAGAAATTAAGCGAAAAAAGGATAAAAGCAGTGGAAAAAGAAATAGGCTCACTTGATCATCTGTGTCTTTCTTTTTACAAAACCGCAGGGGAAGAAGGGGCTACCGAAGATGCAAAATTCAGGAGAGTAAATGTAGGCGTGTTTTTATCAAATAGTCCAAAAGCAAAAACGGCTAATCAGAATGTAGCCGCACATGAATTTGGACACATGATTGGGTTAGGCGATGAATATGTTGATGAGAAACCTGAGATTCATGGTTCCAAAATTAAATATTTCGGCGATGATCCAACTCATTATGACGCGGTTAAGGATGTAGTTGATGAAGCTGCAGCCAACGAACTACTTATTCAAAACTCGTCAGGCATCATGTCTATGGGAAACGAAGTAAAAAGAGGGCATTATGTGATGTTTGCGGCAGCAATTGACAAAATGACAAGACCCGAGATTGAAAAAGCAACCGGTAAAAAAGATGCAAAATGGATGGTGTTTTAATTTCTTTAAACCTATAACCGATGAATGTAACAGATACTATACCAACCCGAAAAACAAATACGACAATTCCTGAAAAAGGGATTGAAAGGGATGCAAATACTCCGTTTTTTAGCCCACTTATTCAGCCTAAGCTTACGGTAAATCAGCCGAATGATATTTACGAACAGGAGGCAGATAGCATGGCTGATAGGGTTATGCGTATGACTATTCCAGCTAATAACGAAAATAGTTTTTTTAAGCCGGTTTCCGATAACATTCAACGCAAGTGCCAGCATTGCGAAGAAGAAGAAAAACTGCACCGTAAAGAAAGTTCGGACACTGAAACACAGGGCAGCCACGGATTGGATAACTATGTGGGCTCATTGGGTTCGTCAGGACAGCCTCTTCCCGAAAGCAGCCGGCAGTTTTTTGAGCCGCGTTTTGGACAGGATTTTTCGGGGGTACGCATCCATAATGATGCTGTAGCTGCAAAATCGGCGCAATCCATTAACGCACTGGCTTATACCACAGGCAATAATATTATTTTTAACAGTGGGCAGTTTTCCCCTGAAAGCGATAGTGGTAAAAGACTAATGGCGCATGAATTAACACACGTGGTACAGCAAGGTAAGGGTATACAACCCAAGTTAATTCAGCGCGCGCCGGGGAAAGCGGATGCACAGGCGATAATTGACCGCGATAAATTGATTAAAGATATCAAGGCAGAAGCGGCTTTTAAAGCCATGGACGCAGGACAAAAGAAACTTGCTGAGGAAATTATTACCGAAATAAAGAAAAAACCCATTGCCGAACAGAATTCGTATTATTTAACACAATTCCAACTGCTTTTTAAAACGGTGACCCAAACACCTGCGCAAATTACTACCAATACAAATGCAAAAACCGATGCGGCGGTAGCACAGGAGGTGGTAAGAGTAGCCAAACCGGAAGAGGCGAAAAATAAAGATATGGAGGAAAATATCGCGAAAGATCCTGCCAGGGCTGGGGCTTTTGAACGGGTTATTGGAAAATTCGGCGGCGGCGCTTATTATATTGACCGCAGATCGCCAACAGATATTGTAATAAAAGCCGAAGTAATGTTAACGCCTACAGGAACAGGCACAATGGATGAGGT
The DNA here is from genome assembly GCA_900068975.1 of Hygrocybe conica. Classification (NCBI taxonomy): domain Eukaryota; kingdom Fungi; phylum Basidiomycota; class Agaricomycetes; order Agaricales; family Hygrophoraceae; genus Hygrocybe; species Hygrocybe conica. The sequence goes on from CEMM01323145.1 coordinate 102,694, forward strand.
GAATAAAATTAAACAAATGAAAGATGGGATCGAAAAAGCAGCATCCACAAAAGGCTATATCGTCTCCATCACATTTGTAGACGTAGCCGGTCCGGATACATTTAAAGCAGTGGTAAATCCAGAAAAATGGGAGACTGCTACTAACTGGTCGGGAGGTGATCCTAAAGGTTTTGCTCACGAATTGCACCACATGATGGCATATGAAGTAGACCGGTATAACTACATCGACTTTCAAGCCCGTAACGACGAAATGGTGCTTGGTAGTAGGTTATACTGGTTCAGGAAGGAACTATCGAAACCCGCCGGGTATAACGACCCTACTTCGATTATGGATGACGCCCCTCATCCCAATAACCTTGATGTGTGTACAGTTGCAGGGATGGATATGAAAACCTGTATGGACGCACGTAAAAAGATGGATGATGATGCGGTTCCTGTTGGTGATAAGAAACAATTCGTTACACCCGATTCCATAAAAATTGGCAATAGCAGTAAAGCCAGAATTGGTTTGGACATGCATATTGATTTTTTACCAGACCATACCCGCTTACATGTCTTTACAGCTAAGGAACAAGGCGGCGAATATAAAGCTGGGGCATCACGCCAGATCATAGGCGATCCTGGCAAAGGAGGAGATTATGGTGTCGCCTTATCTGCGGCATCTGCGGGTCCTTTTATCAGGCTCGAAGCCAGGTCTGAAACTACAGGCATTAATGTATCGAGCGTGAAAGGGACATATACCTTAGAATTTAATTAAATACTTAACATTGAACTCGCACCAACATATCAACCCTGTCAGTAAGCCTGAAAATCACACGGCTTCTAAACCGCTATTTTTTCAGCCGAAGCTCACGGTAAATCAACCCAATGACGTTTACGAGCAGGAGGCTGATAACACGGCTGACCGGGTTATGCGGATGACTGGTATGCCTCAAAATGAAAATGCTTTTTTTAAATCCACACTTACCGGTATACAGCGCAAATGCCAGCATTGTGAGGAAGAGGAAAAAACAGTACATCGCAAAGAAAATTCAGATGCAGAGGTACAGGGTAGTCATGAATTAGATAGTTATATAGGGTCATTAGGTTCATCGGGGCAAGCATTACCCAAGAGCAGCCGGAGTTTTTTTGAGCCTCGGTTAGGACACGATTTTTCAAATGTGCGTATCCATACAGATTCAGTAGCAGCAAAATCAGCACAGTCTATTAACGCGTTGGCCTATACTACAGGGAATAATATCGTATTTAACAGCGGGCAATACGCACCAGAAAACGACAGCGGGAAAAAACTGATGGCGCATGAGCTTACTCATGTGGTACAGCAAACCGGTTCCCCATCAAAAAATACTATAAATCGACAGCCAAAGCTTGAACCACAGGGAACGCCACGTGATCAGGCTCTCGTTGAACGATCTAAAAAAAGATTAGAACTCATTAAGCCAAAGTTAGATTACTTGCGGATCCAGAAATCCAGGGTAACAGTAGCAAAGCAGCATGCCGTAGATGATCGAAAAAACCTGGATTTCCATTCCATACAACACGACTGGGAGAGGCGTTCGGCATTGGAGGAAAAAAACTTCTCCAGTTTAAATACTGGCCCGCTTAATATTTTGGTACTGGATAATGAAATTGTTTTTAAAGTAAAATTCCAGGCTCTTTTTCTTGATGCAGGTAATGTAAGGTTTGAACAGCTTAAGAAAACGTTGAATGATGGTATCAAATTAGTATGGAATCAAATTTTACCCGGCGATGTTTTCGGGGGCAGGAAATTTTCCATCATTCCTGATCTCAGTTTAATTGATTCTTTAAAAAGTCGCCAGGCTGATCACTGGCTCATCGAAGTTAGAAAAGGGGACACTGACCCTGTTTTTCATCCCGGATGCAAACTCCCGGAACCAGGCCCCGGTTTACCCACTTCTGTAACGGAACCATTGTGTGATAACGGGGTAATGAGCATTCCACCTTTGCATGTAACCAATCCGGGAGTTATTGGGCACGAGATGCTACATTTATTTGGCTTATTTGACAGATACCTTGAACTAAAAAGCAAGCCTACAGACAAGACCAAAAAGCCCGAAGTACAACCAGTGCCAACAAGAGAAAGCGGTGGACGTATAGACCCCTTGGGTGGTGAGGATGGAACCATATTAAGTGAAGATCTGAATTACATATTTTTAAAGTTAGGTGTATTTGACAAGGAAGAAATCAGGGGATTGAATTTGCTTGCTATACTGGAAATAGAAGCCATCAAACTCGAAAAAATTATTGAATTTGGTTATGATCCCGATTCACTGCTCCCGATAAGAAAAGATTTCAATGACAAAATGATAAAAGGAGCTGAGGATTTGCCATAGGCTACGTAAACAAAAACCAGTCGCGTACAAGTCAAATTTGACTTGTTTAAGTGATATAGGAATATTAAAATAAATTATCTATGAATACAGCTCAAGATAGAATAACGAGTTCCCGGGATACCTTGAATGAAAAGGCAACTGGGAAAACTATGTTCTTTCAGCCTAAACTTTCCATTAATCAGCCCAATGACGTTTATGAGCAGGAAGCCGATACTATGGCCGATCGGGTTATGCGTACAGTCAACCCAGTTCCCAATAATGACACTTTTTTTAAGCCTGCCAATAATCTGGTTCAAAAGCAAGATGATCCATCCAAAACACTTACCGAAGGAGCCGGGGTTGTTAAAGAACAACTGGATGATAAGCCCGGGTTTGAAGAATGGCAGAAAAAACAAACAGATGCGCTTAAAAAAGAAGTATGGGATAAGCAACCCACAGAACTTAAAGCCAGCATTATAGGTTTTGGATTGGGTTCATTGGGCATATTAGGTTCGGTATTTGCCACCGATCAAAGATTCAGGACCGACACTATAAAATTGCTCAATGACAAAAATATAGCTCTACCACTTTCATTGATCCCTTACCATGATTATTTTCCTTTATCATCATTTAAATATAAATTAAGCGATGGTAAAACGCCGTTATCATTTGATACAGAATTTGAATTTAAACCTTACCTGGAAATGTTACATGATAAATGGAGTTTTATACCAAAACTTGATCTTACATTGGGTGTAAGTAGTGAATATTCTTCAAAAAGTGGGGTTGATATTACCGGTGGTTCCATTAAACTAAAATTTGCCAGCGGCATTATTAACCTGCAGGGATATATCAATGAACCTTTGCCGCCAACACCGATGCTGGTTAGTGGTAACGGACAATCACCCATGTGGGTAATGAGAACTCTTCCAGGGCAATTTGATGATCAATTGCCAAAGGGAACCGGCATATTTTTATCTGTTGATATATTACGTATACCTAACCTGTTTACAAATGAGGGAGCAAAAAAACCTTAATATTAAAAGCTAAGACACCATGCAGGCTCAATCTATAACAAACTCTTTAGAAATGCTGTACCAGGTGATCCATAATCGTCTGCAATCACATTTTAATAACGCGGAAGCGGCTTTTCCGACAGTTAAAATCATGGACGATGGTAGTTCACTTAACGGGTTTATAATCGAAAACAAACTTCCGATTGAGGAGTACATTATTCTTTTAACCGCGCTGGCTCCACATATGCGAACCTCCTTTTTTGAAAATATCATACAAGAATTTTTACCCAATGGCGGCGATTTTCCAGAGTTTGGTGGAATCAAGGGTACTAATCATCGCGGATTATTGCCAACCGGCGAAACCGTTCAGTTTATATTAGGCAGTACCAATATTGAAAAACGTCTTGCAATTCAGTATTTACTCACTAACGGCATACTGGCTAAACAAGGAGTATTATCTATCGAAACCGTTAAAGAGGGTGAACCGCTGATGAGCGGCCGGATAATACTTGATCCGGAATGGGTAAGTCGTTTTCTTACAGGTGTCGAAACCGTGCCAAAATTCGGCCCTGATTTTCCGGCCAAAAATATTACTACTGCGATGACCTGGGATGATCTGGTACTGAACAACTATACCCAGAACCAGCTTAATGAGATCCTGATATGGGTAAAACATAATGAAACACTGATGCAGGATGAAGTGCTGAAGCGAAAAATAAAACCTGGCTACCGGGCCCTGTTCCACGGCCCGTCAGGAACAGGTAAAACATTAACAGCATCTTTATTAGGTAAACACTTTGATAAGGAGGTATATCGTATCGATCTGTCGCAGGTAGTGAGTAAATATATAGGCGAAACAGAAAAAAACCTGGAAAAAGTATTTCAGAAAGCCGAAAACAAAAACTGGATATTATTTTTTGACGAAGCTGACGCCTTGTTTGGCAAACGTACCAACGTGCAAAACTCGCATGATAGATATGCCAATCAGGAAGTGAGCTATTTATTACAACGGATTGAGGATTTTCCGGGTTTATTGATATTGGCATCTAACTTAAAAAGCAATATGGACGATGCCTTCTTAAGGCGTTTTCATACCATCATACATTTTTCGGCGCCAAATGCCCAGGAGCGGCTAAAACTATGGGAAAAGGCATTCCCGGCATCATGTAAGCCAGAACCATCTATCCAGTTACGTGATCTTGCCGATAAATATGAACTAACCGGAGCGGCTATACTGAATATCATTCATTACGCCGCGCTGCAATCTATTTCTAGGGATGATCAATACATACGTAACGTTGATCTGGTAGAAGCAATAAGAAAAGAGTATCGTAAAGAAGAACGTACCATGAGTTAATTAAAAACATATAACCAGGAGGATAAAATGGCCTTAGCACAATTTCATATTTACACACCGCAGGAGTTTCAGCAATATCTGGTAAATACCGTTTTTTCCAGAAGTATCAAAATGATACAGAACCACCATACCTGGGAGCCCAATTATAGCTCATTAAGCCCAAGCCAGGGAGAAATGCATTGGCTTGAATCCATGAGGAATTATCATATCCATAATAACGGATGGAGCGATATCGCGCAAAACCTAACTACTTTCCCTTCTGGTAACATTGGCTTATGCCGACCGATAAATATTACACCAGCGGGCATTTTGGGAGCAAATTCCGGAGCAATTTGTATTGAAAACTTAGGTAACTTTGATGCAGGGCATGATCAGATGACATTGCCGCATAGGGATACCATTGTGTTTTTAAACGCTATACTTTGTATGAAGTTTGATCTGAAACCGGTAAAAGAACAAGTGGTTTACCACCATTGGTTTGATAGAACTGGTAAAAGATTTCCGGAAAGTGTGGTTAATAACAACCAGGTTGGTAATCAGCAGAAAACCTGTCCAGGTACCGCTTTTTTCGGCACCAATACCATCACATCGGCCGAAGCTAACTTCTTCCCCCTGATTGATAACAAAATAAAGCAGCTCAATGGGACTGATGCGCCCCAAATTACATCTCAGATCGTAAACACGAGTACATTAAACGTACGCTCGGGGCCAGGTACGTCATTCCCGGTATTGCGCACCATTACACAAGGCACACAAGTATCTGTGTATACCACTACCAGCCAATGGAGTAAAATAAGTAATACGGCAGATGAATGGGTATTCAGCAGCTACTTGTCTTAAATAGTTTTTAACCATAAATATAAAAAGATCATGTTGTCATTTTTTAAAGCAAAAACCTGGAGCGGTGCCGGTTGGTTACTGACTCTTTGCATGTTACTTGTTTTTGTAGCGATGATTTATACCGCGCTTCATTTTTGCTACAAAGGTACCGATCATAAAAAACTAGACAGCGTGCAACTGTTGAATATAGATAATGTGCTTGCTGCATATCCGGATTCGGCCCAGTCAGCATCAAAAGATCCTGCGGTTAAAAAAGCAGCAGTCGCGAAACGTAAAGAACGGGATCAGGCCGTTTTTAATTTTCTGAAAAATGAATATGACGGACACATAGAGGAATCCCGCCTGAAACGCATGGATGGCTTATTGATCAATCTGAGTAATAAGGACACGAAAGCATATCTTACCGATACGGAGATCATTGTAAATGACTTTTTCTGGTTTGTTGGAACAGGCACTTATGCCGAGGTGTTGTTCTGGGCGCTTATAGGCGTTTTGGTGAGCTTAATTTATTATGTGAGCATTGCTAACCGACAGGCCCTAAAAGTGGCAGGGGATGCAGATACAGGGCCATTTGACCCTGCTGAAATATCCGGGCAGGTATCAAAAATGTTTTACGCCCCGGTATGTGCCCTTGTTTTGGTACTCGGATACAACTTGTTGGCTGGCAGCAACAACAAAATGACAGATATCAGCATAGGCAAGGGACTTTTATTATTTTCATTTATTTCGGGGTTCTTTTCTGGCCGGGTTATGAAGTTTATTGACGGACTAAAAGATCTGGTATTACCCTTAAGTTCAAGCAACAATAATACCACAACAAACGGTAACGAAACAGGGGTAAAAACAGCCGATATAACAATCGACCTGCACCTGGCCCAAGCTCTGTTATCTACACCAGAGGCCGCCGATATTATTGATGAGGGTTTTAACTCAGCAATTGTTACGCTAAAGCCCGAAACCGGCGATATCATCACCCTGGGAAAACCTGCTGACGATCAGAGTTCGGAATTTACGGCAGCGCAAGTGCCTCTTGGTAAGTATACGCTGCACGCCACTATGCCATTTAAAAATAATGATACCCTTATTAACCTGGAAGCTATTAAGGATATTGAAGTAAGTGATACCGAAAAAACCTTTCAATTGGATATGGATAAAGCAGCTGAAGCTGGTTAAAAATAGCCATCTGCACTTTTTTTAAGATCTGATAAGCGGATTGTATAATTCGACTATTAAAATGTCCGGTTCACCTGTGCAATTGTCTAATTCAGCGTTGATATAGGTGTATAAGTACTTATTATTAAGCAACTTTACATTATAATCATCGAACTATGAATGCCCGACTTTCCAGCTTATTCAAAAGAAAACCCGTTATTATAGCAGCCATTTTGCTGATCGGCTTTTTGTCTATACAATTCATCCGCCCACAAATTACAAATCCACCGGTAAAAGCCGAGATAGAAGCACCGGCAGAGGTAAAAAGTATACTGGTACGGGCCTGTTATGATTGTCATTCAAACGAAACAAACCTTCGCTGGTACGATAAGGTGTCACCTGTTTACTGGAAAGTAGCAAGCCACGTGAATAACGGCCGTAAACACTTAAACTTTTCCAACTGGAAAAACCTGGCACCAGCCGACCAAAAAGCCGTGCTTTGGGAAGCTGTGAACCAGATAGCTGAAGGCGCTATGCCCATCAAAGATTATGAGCTGGTTCACCCTTCGTCCACCGTTTCCAAAAGCGATCTGGAAATATTAAAAAAGTATGTTTCGTCCATGTCGCCGAAGCAAATACCCGGAGATACTGCCAAAATAAACGCGGCCAATAAACAGTACGCGCATTGGCAAAAAGCAACAGTTGCTGCGGCTAAATTACCTACAGCTTTAAACGGAATTACCTATATCCCTGATTATAAAAACTGGGAAACCATCAGCAGTACCGAACGCTTTGATAATGGTACCATGCGGGTAATATTTGGTAACCCGATAGCTATTAAAGCTATCCGTGAACATCACATTAATCCATGGCCAAACGGAACAACATTTGCCAAAGTAGCCTGGGATCAGATAACTGATAAAGATGGCAATGTACATACCGGTGCCTTTAAACAGGTGGAATACATGATCAAGGATGATAAAAAGTACGCTGCCACCGCCGGCTGGGGCTGGGCGCGGTTTAAAACTGATAAGCTTGTGCCATATGGCAAAACGGCCATGTTCACCAATGAGTGCGTAAGCTGTCACAAGCCATTAAGCAATACCGATTTTGTTTTTACCTCACCAATTGAACACTAACTGATCAGGAACCCATCATGAAAATTACCTATATATTATTCGCAGCCGCTGTTTTTATATTATCAGCCTGTAACAACCGCAAACCAGCCGAAGAACTTTTGAATAAGAAAGCCGCTATATCCGCTTCGTTTAACTTTAGCAAAGCCGGTTTAAAAGTGATCACCTCATCCATCAACAAAAAGGAACAAACCATGTCTACTCTTTACGGGAATGACCTGGCGTTAAAAACGGCTATTTCGGGCTCAACAAGCTATACTCCGGGAGAAAATCTGACGCTGGTTACCTGGAAACAACAGGATGACGACCGTTGGTTTGGTGCTAAGATCCCGGGCGATTTGCTGTCTGTTGAAGTGGTTAAAACCATCAGTTCAAATACGGGGAATATCATTGCTAATTACCAGCGCTTTACAGGTAAAGAACTAGTAGCAGGTACCGATACAGCACATCAACAGGAACGTATCAGCTATATCTTTTCACAGAAACCTTCAGTAATGCCCTGATAGCTAAAATTATGGCCTCTGCTACGTTGCGTATTCCCTTTGGTATTTATTGCGATAATCAATAGGTGAGAGGCCTGTAATGCGTTTAAATGTTGTGCGGAAGGCCTTGGTATCGGTATAACCCACATTATACATCACTTCGTTCACATTTTCGCGCGAGGTCTCCAGGCTTACTTTAGCCGCTTCGATCTTAACCCGTTGTATATATTCGGCCACAGTATTGGCAGTGGCTTTTTTAAACCGGCGTTCCAGGTTTCTGCGGCCCAGAGCAAACATGGAGGCCAGCTGCTCTACCGTGATCTTTTCCTGGTAGTTCTTTTCAATAAACTCCTGCGCTTTTTTAATCGGGTCATCCGCATGATCTTTTTGTCCCTGGAAAATAATGAACGAAGATTGGCTATTCCGCTCCATTTCAATGGCGAATACCTTGGCGCTTAAAATAGCGATATCGCGACCGGCATATTTCTCGATGAGGTATAAGATGAGATTTAAATAGGAGAAGGCACCGCCGCTGGAATAAATACCCTGCTCATCGGTAATAATCTTTTCGGTAACCAGGTTAACATCAGGGAACATCCGTCTAAATTCATTAGCAAACATCCAGTGTGTTGCGCATTTTTTGCCGGCCAATAAACCGGTCGAAGCCAGCAAAAAAGCTCCCATACATAAGCTGGCAATCTCGGCGCCATTATTATATTGCTGGGTTAACCACGGTAAAAACTCTTTATTATTTTCAACTTCTTCGCTGATATTCCCATCAATAGCCGGGATAATGATCAAATCGGTCTTTTGTATTTCGCCGATCACCTTGTTGGCGTTAACAGTAAATAAGCCACCGCTAACAGGAGTTTCCATAGTAAGGCCAACCAGCTCCACCTTAAAAATAGGGTCTTTTCCTGCGGCCAAAAAAAATTGGTTTACTTGGGTAAGCAATTGACGCGACCCTTCCAGGCTTCCGAGTATGGCCCGTTTAGGAACCAGTATCGATATGTGTTTCATACAATAAATAGGTTTATAAAGCAGTATTTTACGCTATGAATTTGCCGTTTTATCAATTCACGGGGTATTGCAATATAACGCTAATTTTTTTTAGATGTGATAAGCAAAAATCACCTATCTGCTTATAAACGTCAGCAGATCAATAGGTACTAACTCTTTAACTAAAATACATAACAATCTAATTTCCTGTTCTTTTTGCGAATAAATTAAACAAACAAATCAACTTGAATATTTTAAATAAGCTGCATATTTCCCGCTCAGGAAGCCTTGATCAATTCATCAATAGCGATCAAAATATCCTCTTCGGTAGTTCGCCAATTAACAAACGCGGCCCGCAGACAGGGCACTCCTTTATAGGATGTTGGGGAGATAAATAACTTACCGGATACTTTAAGTTTTTCCAACACTAAAGCCAATTTGCTGCTCCTGTTTTCTTCATCCGGAATACTAAAACAAACTACATTCAATCTTACCGGGGCGGTTAGCCTAAACATGGTTTTTTCCTCCAGCAATTGCGCAAACTGATTGGCCAGAGCAATATTGTTTTCTACTATCCAACCAAATCCGTTGCGGCCATAGGCCTGCAGGGCAAACCAGGCTGGCAATGCTCTTAAACGCCTGGAATTTTCCGGTCCGAAGTTTAGGAAACTAAAGTCGGTAGCTGGATCGCCCAAATAAGGGGCGTTGCTGTTCTGAAAAGTTTGTAGCTGCAAAGCCGAGTGTTTTTCCTGAACCAGGTATATGGCGCTGTCGTATGGAACATTGAGCCATTTGTGACAATCTACCGTAATACTGTCTGCAAATTGCCAGTCATTTAATAGATGACTGTATTTTTCTGAACAAGCCGCAAAAGCACCAAAGGCCGCATCGATATGCCAGTAAAAAGTATATTGTTTTTGCAAGTTGGCGATGGCTTGCATGTCATCAAAATCAACGGTATTAACCGTACCGCCACTGCTGATCACTATTACCGGGAAATCTTTATTCTCCTGCAGTTTAACTTCCAGATCAGCAGTATCCATGGCCTCCCGGTTACCCTCGGCGGTTTTTATGGTGATGATATTACCGCTGCCCAAACCCAGCATAGCCAATGATTTAATGGCTGATGAATGTGGCGTAGTCGTTAATACCCTGATCTCCGTTTTAATACCTTCACGCGCAATATCAATGCCTTTTTGCTTGCCAGCCCATTGCCGTGCTACCGCCAGACAGGTAAAATTTGACATGGTAGCACCGGTTACAAAGCCGCCTTTAAAGTAAGATGGTAAACCAAATAATTGGATTAGCCAATTAATGGTTTGCAGCTCGATATTAGCAGACACATCCCCGGCGCCATTTAAACTTTGCGGGTTTTGATCAAATACAGTACTTAACCAGTCACCGGCAATAGCGGCAGGGGTGGTGCCACCGGTTACAAATCCCCAGTACCGCGGCCCGGATGATGCCACTATTTTATCCTGATGCTGCTCATAAAAGGCCTTCAGGGTATCCTCCAGGCCAATTCCATTTTCTGGAAGATTGATGGGGATAGTTACCTGTACATTGTTAATACTTACAGGCCTGTCATTTATTTCATTCAGGTAAGCAGCGGCTTTATCTTTAGTTAGAGATAATAAATAGTCCAGGTTATCCAGGTCATTTTGTAGTGTGCTGTGCATAGGTTTATCAATTCGATATCGCAAATAAATACATATTTGATCAGGATAAAACGTCGGTCATAAAATTTGACACGGGCCGTACAAAAACTTTTTAAAGTTTTATTTTAACA
>CEMM01323145.1:119120-154822 GCA_900068975.1 Hygrocybe conica
TCCGCCAGTTCAAGCGTCCACGCTTGAACTATAATGAATATAAGCGTCCACGCTTACGATTACTACATCAAAAAGTAAGCGTAAACGCTTACCTTTAAAAATAATTCAAGCGTGGACGCTTGAATGGGCGTGTGATTTGGAGATCAAATCCTCGCAAATATCAACCAGGTCATCAGCAATATTTTTGAAGGTGAGGTTTTGCTGAAAATAACGCAATACATCGTCCGAAAGCTTTTTTTGGTCTACGTTATTTACCGTATAAAGCAACCTGGCCAGCGCGTTTGCATCGCCCGGTGGGTATAGAAAACCACATTGACTATTTCCGGTTAATTTTTGATAAGGAGGGATATTGGTGATCAGCGGAACACAGCCGCAAGCCATAGCCTCCAGCAAGGCGTAACCGCTACCTTCTTTATGACTGCCAGAGATATAAAAATCAGCGGCGCTATACCAGTACGGTAATTCGTGGTTAGCAACCCGCCCCACCAGCGCCACCGCGTTTGAAAGCAGCTTACTGGAAGCAAACAAAGCCATCACATCATTGATCATATCCTCGCTTTGATAGATCATGTACAATTTGGCCTCAGGTTTTATCTGTAAGTATTGTATAAAGGCTAATAAAACGGTAGTGGGGTCTTTATTAGCGTTTAACCTACCCACCCACAGAAAGTTGTTTTCACCCTTCATTTGGGTGCGTTCCTTGCTTATTTGTTTGTCCTGTTGTATGAAATGGGTAGATGCCTCCAGCAGTTCAAATATGTTGGCATTGGGCTTAATGATGTTTCTCTTTTTCCAGATCCCGGCATTACCCGCTGCTGTAAAAATAAAAGCATCGGCAAAACCACAAGCTAACTTTTGCAGCAAGCCTTTGAGTCCGGTGTAGGGTAGTTCGCCGTGGTGCTGGATCATGATCTTAAAACCGGAGCCACAGAACAATCGCAGGAAGATGACCTGCAGTGGAAATACGAGTCCCTGTACCAATACGATATCCGGCTTTAGTTTTTTGATATAACGGTGCGTTTTTAGCGTGATAGACCAAAAACGGTTGCGGCCTTTAAAAAAATGATAGGGTATGCCATCTATCTCTGTGTGCTCCTCAAATGACGCATGCTTAACAAAACTAAAATCGATTTTACCAATCAGGTGGAGTGCAAAAGCCAGGGCAGGAGAATGGTTCTCCGACACCTGGCTGGCATGAGTATAGTTGAGATGCGCGTAATATGTAAGATCAACCAGCTTTATCACCTTTATAAGATTTGATGATCAATAAATTCTATCGGGAAACTAAATTCGGGCAGGTATGTATGGATCTGTTCCATCAGTTCTCCCAGGTTGCCCTCCACATATTTATACACTTTATTTATCTTGATCAGGCTAAAACTATGGCCTTTTAGCCCGGAGGCCAGTTGCGGCAGTAATTCCTGATCAAACAGACGAATATTACCCTGATGCATAACCAGGAGCAAATCGGCAGGACTAAGGTCGTAAAAAGGATCAAGCCCGGCCGCCTGGTCTTTTCTACGGGCTATCATCAGGTCGGCATCTTTTCCTTTCCTGATCTCGCCGGTGTTCATCTTCCATACTTTTGCGGCGTTACTGTTTAAAGCATGGTATAATTCGTCATCGGTTAGCAATCCTGTTTTACGAGCCATCGCGATATGATCCCAGATATTCCAGTTGCCGGTCAGGGTTGAGTCGGTACCAAATAAAATGGTGGTATGTTGTTTTAGCTGATGAACAGGAGCAGTTTTATTGAGCAAATAATAGTTCGACTCGGGGCACCAGACAATGCCTTTAAAACTCGAGGCCTGTTTGCCGGTCATGGCCACAGCATGTATCCCAATTAAGGCGCGGCGCCATTTATTCCAGCGGATAAGGCTGTCAATTTCTGTTGAAGCAGCCTCATCGGTTCCTTCGCCAATATGTATCGCTACAGGTAAATGCTTCTTTAGCGGGTTGTTCAGTTTCAGTTTCCACAGCTTTTCAAACCCAACGGAGTGCAGATCATGGCTTTCTTCGTAAACCGTGATGGGGGCATCATCAATGATCAACTGTTCGCCATGATTAACAACGGTCGTAACCCCGGAAAGTAAATTTTTATACATCCCCCAACGGATGCGTAAAGACAAGGGCACCTGCAATATTTTGGCAATTTCGGGTTTATATTGCTGATGGATATAAGCACCCCATTCGGTATAATTTTTATAGGTGCGATTACCCAATTGCGGGAAAAGGTTAAAGTCCAGATGATCGTGCGAATTGATCAATCCCGGAAAGATGAGGGCATCATCAAAACTTAACAGTAAGTCGGCAATATCCCCGGCAATTGGCATGGATGTAAATGCATCAATTTTGCCTTTGTAGATCCTGACGTTTACACTTTGTTCGCCGTCAGCCAGCCGTACCCCCTGGAGTATCATTATCCCTTTTTTAAATGAATGCCGTAGATCACCGGGAAATCTTTGTACTTTTCATACACATGCAGGGCATTTTGCTTGGCATAAAAAGGCTTCATGGTTTCGTCTATTTTGATCTCTTCCTGGCTAAGCAAATGAAAATTATTCCGGAGCAAAGCATCTTTAATGGTATAAATGGGGTGCACATAATTACGCACTGCCATTACCGATTTATTATGCGTAAATGTCCGTTTACCACCAAAAGCCAGTGTATGGGGATGAAAATCGGTAATAATGATCTCGCCGCCGTTTTTTAATAAACGGCTCCAGGCTTGCATGGCTTCATCAATATCTTCAATATGGGCCACGGTAAGGGTAGATACGATCACGTCAAAAGCTTCATCGGGAATTCCGGAGAACAAGTTATCTGTAATGAAGGAGGTATGGGCCTGCGGATATTTTTCATTCAGCTTTTTAAGCATCCCGCCGGATACATCGAAACCGGTTAAACTGGCAGGTTGTTTACCAAATATCAACGGCCAGTGCCTGCCGGTACCACAGCCAATATCGGCTACCTGTTTATTTTTGATATCAATATTATTTAGGAGCTGCGCAAACAGTTTGCCATCAAGATGCAGCATCAGGTTATCGGGCTGGCTGTCATAGTTCTCGGCCCATATATCGTAGGCCTCCACTACACTTTTTTCTGTTACTGCCGATAATGATCTTTTGTTTTGTAAGTAGTTTTTTATGGTTGCCAGCATGGTATTGATCTTTATTATAATACGATGTAAAATGGCCTAAGGTTGCCCGTACTTTTTTTATTGCTGCCGCAGGCAACCCCCATACAATACGCAGCGTATTGTATAATGAACGGTTTACATTTTTTATGATTTAGGGTTGTGTGAGCGATGGGGGTAAAACCCCATCGTTTATCATAAAAATGAACACGCAGTTTTAGTTAATGTATCCGTGCGGTATAAAATTAATATAAAATAATAGGTATGAATAAGGTATTGCTGTACAATCCCAAAAGTGCTATAGCTAAGCACCGTATCCCTAATTCCATTTTAAACATCGCGGCCTCTATCGAAGGCAAATATGAATGGGTCATCGTTGATGGAAATTGCGAAACGGACCCACTAAAAAAAATAGAAAGTTATTTACAAACAGGTGAGTTCGGATATCTCGGTTTTACGGTAATGCCCGGCCCACAGCTCAGGGAAGCTATTCCGCTGTCAAAAACCCTTAAAGCAAAATATCCATATACCACGATGATCTGGGGTGGGTATTTCCCGTCAAGCCAGCCAAAAGCGGTATTAACTTCGGGCTTTGTTGACTTTATTATCAACGGCCCCGGCGATCATGCTTTTCCGCAACTGATAGAGGCATTGGAGAACCATAAACCTTATGAATTCATCAAAAACCTCATCTACAAAGCCGATGGCAAGATCACAAAAACTATCAAAGAAGATCTGATAGATCAGGATTCGCTGCCGCCATTACCCTACGATAAGCTGGATACTTTTTATTCTATCGGTAACAGATACCTGGGTAAAACATACCTGGGTAAGCGTACCGTAGCTTATCACTCCAGCATTGGCTGCCCCTTTACCTGTTCATTCTGCGCGGTGGTACCTATTTATGAAGCCCGCTGGAAGGCCAAATCGGCCAAAACGGTTTATAAGGATATTAAATTCCTCAAAGACAAATGGGGCGCCGATGCTATTGAGTTTCATGATAACAACTTCTTTGTATCCGAAAAGCGAACCGTTGAATTTGCCAAACTGATAGAACCCGAAAACATGTCGTGGTGGGGTATGGCCCGTATTGATACCATGGATAAATTCAGCGATGCGTCGCTGGCGCAGATACGTAAAGCCGGCTGCAAGATCATATTTTTTGGCGCCGAAAGTGGTAATAACGACATACTGGAACAACTGGACAAAGGCGGCACACAAACCGGCGAACAGATCGTACGTTTCGCGGAGCGTTTAAAGCAATTTGATATCATCCCCGAATACTCTTTTGTATTGGGCACACCGGCACCAACACCCGAAAAGGTACAGGCCCAGATTGATTTTGAGATCAATTTTATAAAAAAGGTTAAAGCGGTTAACCCGCGCACCGAAATTGTATTATATACCTACACACCTGTCCCTACCGAAGGCTCCGAATTATATAAACAAGTGCTGGAACAGGGTTTTGCATATCCGCAAACACTGGAAGACTGGATGAGCCCGGCATGGGAAAGTTTTGACCTGCGGAAAAATCCGCTTACACCATGGCTTAAACCCGAAATGATCGACAAGATCAGGAATTTTGAAACCGTATTGAATGGAGTTTTCCCCACGGTTACCGATATCAGACTGAATGATTTGAAACGGAAATCAATTAAGCTTATATCAAGCCTGCGCTACAAAGCCAGTTTATACAAGTACCCGTACGAAATAAAACTGCTTCAAAAATATTGGAAATACCGCCAGCCGGAGATCCAGGGTTTTTAATTGTTTTAAACATTGAAAGAAACGGTAACAAATATAGCCCCCAACACTACTCCAATTGCTGATGAAGCTTTACTGGAGGAGATGTATATTGCCATACGCGAAAAGGAGGGCAGAACCTATACTGATATAGAGGTAGCCCAATTGCCACTTATTAACGCAGGGCATCCATATTACCAGGAATGGAAGGTAAGGCAGCGTTCTGCTCAGCGCTTAATCAATTACCTGGAAGAAATGCACCGGCCGCTCAATATACTGGAAGTTGGCTGTGGGAACGGATGGCTTGCAGCAAAACTGGCTGATATACCTAACGCCCGGGTTACCGGCATTGATGCTAACCGAATTGAAATTGAACAGGCAAACCGCGTATTTAAAAAAGCGAACCTGAAATTTATTCATCAAGGTTTTAATGAGAATACCTTCACAGGGAAATTAAAATTTGATGTGATCATATTCGCCGCGTCCTTATCGTATTTCCCATCTGTACGAACCGTTATGGCCAACACATTTGCGCTGCTGAGCGAACATGGAAAAGTACATGTTCTCGATACACCCTTTTACCATCAAAAAGATATCGAAATATCGGCATTAAGATGCCGCAAATATTACGAGAAGATGGGTTTCGCCGCTATGGCCGATCATTATTTTCATCACCATATCGGTAAAATTCAGGCTTTCAAACATAAAGTGTTATTCAATCCGACGGGCTTCTGGAACAGGTTGATCAAAAGAGATGTTTTTTATTGGATAATGTTAAAACCCTAGTTATGGCAGGTCAGTCGTTATATCATACTTTTAAGCGCTACCGCACGCTGCAAACACACCGGATATCAGCATTACCCATTGTGATATTAATGCCGCACAGCGCCTGTAATTGCCGTTGTGTGATGTGTGATATCTGGAAAGATAATAAAAACCTGAAGCAATTAACCGAAGCAGATATCAGCGGTTTATTGGTATCCCTTAAGCAACTGGGCACCAAACAGGTGCTCATGTCAGGTGGCGAAGCATTATTGAACACTAATTTTTTTGTACTGTGCCGCATTCTTAAAAATGCCGGTATCAAAGTAACGCTGCTAACTACCGGCTTATCCATAAAGAGTAATGCCGAACAGCTGTTAACCTGGGTTGATGATCTTATTGTTTCTTTGGATGGTGACAAAGCTTTGCATGACGCCATCCGCAACATACCCAATGCTTTCCGTAAGCTTAAAGAAGGGGTAGAGCATATCAAAAAACTAAACCCGGCTTACCGTATTACCGGTCGTACGGTGATACACCGGCTCAACTATCGTAACTGGCCGGCCATTATTGCCGAATCAAAAAAAATGGGGCTCGACCAGGTGAGTTTTTTGCCTGCCGATGTAAGCAGCCATGCCTTTAACCGCCAGCAGGCCTGGGAAGAGCCCAAGCAGGATGAAATACTGATAGCCGAGCGCGAACTACCAGAACTAAACGAAGTGATCAATTACCTGATGACCGAATATGCCGTCGAATTCAATAATGGTTTTATTGCCGAAAGCAGGCAGAAGATCAGGGACATTTATCATTATTATGCGGCTTTTTATGGCTTAAACGCCTTCCCTTATAAAAAATGCAACGCGCCCTGGGTATCAACAGTTGTTGAAGCCGATGGTACCGTAAGGCCCTGTTTCTTTATGGAATCGATGGGTAATATCAGGGATACCCCGCTCAACCAGATCTTAAACAGTGACGAAGCCATCGCTTTCCGCAGGGCATTGGATACTTCGGGGCATCCAACCTGTGTAAAATGCGTTTGCTCGCTTAATCTGTCGCCCTTAACCAGTGTCGCTTAACCTATGGAACAGTTAAATCATATACTTTTTACGCATTCTTATTTTTTGCGTTTTGATCCCAAACAATGGGCCCAGGGACAGCCATATCCACCATTGGGCACCTTATATGCCGCCTCATTAATGCGGCAAAATAATTATAACGTATCACTTTTTGATACCATGTTCAGCCATTCCCCCCTAGAGATTGCGAACCTGCTGGACAAAACCCGCCCCGGCTTTTTTGTGATCTATGATGATGGCTTTAATTATCTTACTAAAATGTGCCTCACCAATATGCGCGAGGCGGCTTTTGCCATGTGCAAACTGGCCAAAGAGCGGGGTTGTACGGTTATTGTTTCCAGTTCCGACTCAACCGATCGTTTCAAAGAATATTTACAGGAAGGCGCTGACTTTGTGATCATCGGCGAAGCAGAACATACTTTATTGGAACTGGTCACTGCCATAAAAACCGGAGAGGATTTCTCGGGTATACAAGGCCTTGCTTATCTCCAGGATAACACCCCAATTAAAACACCCGGTCGTCCAGTACTTAAAGATCTGGATAGTTTACCCTTACCAGCCTGGGACCTGGTTGACATCGCCCCATATCGCGAATGCTGGTTGCAGCATAAGGGCTATTTCTCGCTCAATGTAGGCACTACACGGGGTTGCCCTTTCAAGTGTAACTGGTGTGCTAAGCCTATTTACGGTAACCGCTATAATTCGCGTAGCCCCGAAAATGTGATCACAGAATTGAAGCTGATGAAGCAAATGTTCAACATGGATCATATCTGGTTTTGTGACGATATTTTTGGTTTAAAACCCGGCTGGGTGGTTGAATTTGCCAAACTGGTAAAGCAGGGGGGGCTTCAGTTCAAATACAAGCTCCAATCCAGGGCTGATTTACTGCTGGAAGATGAAACCGTTGGGGCCTTAGCCGCTTCGGGCTGCGATAATGTTTGGATAGGCGCCGAGAGTGGTTCGCAAAAAATACTGGATGCTATGGATAAGGGCACAACCATACAACAGATATACACAGCTACGCAGATGATGAAGAAGCATTGTATAAAACCATCCTTTTTTATACAATTTGGCTATCCGGGTGAAACCAAAGCCGATATCATGCAAACCATCCGCATGATCAATAACCTTTTACCGCATGAAATTGGTATCTCGGTTTCGTACCCACTGCCCGGGACTCTATTTTATGAAAAAGTAAAAGCCGATCTGCAGCAAAAAACCAACTGGACTGACTCCGACGAGATGGCACTCATGTTCAGTAATACCTTTAACCCGGCTTATTACAAACAGCTGCATAAATATGTGCACCAGAACTATCATGCGCACCTCGCCAAGCATAACCTGATACAGCTGCTCAGTAATCCTTTTAAGCCAAGCGTAAAACGCCTACGGAAAGCCGCGTCGGTTTTGTACCATGCACCGGCTATGATGATTGAGCGGTTTAAATTAAATCAACTGGAAAAAGCATCATGACAAGCGGGATCAGCATAGCAAATAATAACGAAACTGATGCGTCGACAGCTTTTAGTCGACAGTCGGTAATTTTTGATGAGATCTACTCTAGTAATACCATTGTTAACTATAAACGGGCAAGAGTGAGGCAGCATGTTTTACAATACCTGGCACCCCATAGCAGCATACTGGAGCTCAACAGTGGTACTGGTGAAGATGCCCTGTTTTTTGCAAAACATGGTCACAAGGTTCATGCTACAGATATATCCACCGGTATGCAGCAGGTATTGCGTCAAAAAACAGAGGCCTACCGCGACCGGATTAGTCATGAAATTTGTTCTTTTACCCAACTGGAGCAATTACACAATCAGGGACCTTTTGATCATATATTCTCCAACTTCGGTGGTCTCAATTGCACCGGCGAACTGGATAAAGTGCTTTTATCATTTGACAGACTTTTAAAGCCCGGCGGTAGGGTAACGCTGGTGGTTATTCCCGGCTTTTGCCTGTGGGAAACACTGTTGGTTTTTAAGGGAAAGTTCAAAACAGCTTTCCGCAGGTTTTTTAGTAGTAAGGGGCGTACCGCGCATATCGAGGGTACTTATTTCAAATGCTGGTATTACAGTTCATCGTTCATTATCAAAACCTTACAGCAATCATATAAAGCATTGAATGTAGAGGGGCTTTGCACCATCGTGCCTCCATCATATATAGAAGGCTTTGCCGAAAAGCATCCCAAGGCTTATCATTTCCTTAAAAATAAAGAGGACAAGCTAAAAAGTCAATGGCCCTGGAAGTATATGGGCGATTATTTTATTATCTCGCTGGAAAAGAGATAGGATTTATACTATTTTCACTTGCGCTCGTTTGCAACGAGTGCTTAATATGGTCAAGCGATTGCATCGCTTCTAAAAAATATTCTCTATTTTAGTTGAAACCTTATCCCGTATGTCAGATCAATACCGTGTTAGAAATCCCGAAGAAATTTACTTTGTTACTTTCACCATTGTTGATTGGGTTGATGTTTTCACCAGACCCGCGTATAAGCAACTTATAATTGAATCCCTAATTTACTGTCAACAACAAAAGGGTCTGGAGATTTATGGTTATTGTTTGATGACAAATCATTTGCACCTGCTTGTTTCTGCTAAACACCCTGCTGTTTTACCAGACATCATTCGTGATTTTAAAAAATACACCAGTAAGGAAATAGTTAAGCTCATACAAAACGAACCTGAAAGTCGCAGGGATTGGATACTTTATCGATTTCAATATCATACAAAATACAGTAGCCGTGTTCAGGATTACAAAGTATGGCAAGACGGCTACCATGGAATAGTCTGCGACAACGCCAGCATTCTTTCACAGAAGCTGGATTATATCCATAATAATCCTGTAAGGGCTGGTATTGTTATTATAGCCGAGCATTATCAATATAGTTCGGCTGCAAATTACGCAGGTGAAGAAGGAATGATGGAAGTGGTATTGTTAGATCTGGGTTTCGCGTTTTAAACGCTAACCCATGTTAAGCACTCGTTGCAAACGAGCGCAAGTGGTTGCTACAACAAGCTCAATCAATTCGCCACACTATGCTGGTTCTCTACCAGCAATTGCGCTATCCTTGTTTCGTAGCGGCTGATCAGGTTAATTTGGAAATTCTTTGGATCGGGCTTGGCATAATGTTTACCCGTTGCCATAGCCAGTAACATGCCATGATCATTTAATCTTTTTTCACGGGTTTTCTGCTCCCAGCGGCTGGCCGTTATCCTCATTAATTTATTATCCAGCAATTCGCCCAGCCGATTGTTTAATAACCACTCTACGAGGCTCTTTAGCGGCCGTTTGCTTAATGATTTAGCGGTTGATACCCGCATAATATGATTGGGCAGGTAATTACGCGTCCAGGCATTAGCCGCAAAAAAATCGGCAAAGGTAGTATCGCCCTGTATCGGGATCAGGGTAACAACTTCGGTGGCTGTGTATATATTCTTTTCGGCAATTTCCAGTTGCTGCTCATCTATATAATAATTCATACAGAAGTAATGCTCCCGGTTAACCAGGAAGGTCAATTTTTTTAAAAAGTGCATCAGCGTGCGGGCCACCCACATCCGGTTGGGAGCAGTGACAATAAACAGATCGATATCGGATTCGGCATCGGCAAAATTTTTAGACAGCGAGCCCGAAATGGCAATACCTCGCACATAAGGGAACCTGATGAGGATATTACCCACTTTGCGTGCCGTTTTTATCATTTCGGCTGCTTTCTGGTTCCCGTCATTTCTTCTTTTGATGAGGTAGGGATCGTTCTTTAAGGTATAGAACCTGTCGAACCGGTAGATTAACCTGCAACCCACCAGGCAGGTCATGGCCATATCAAATGCTATCGGGTCGCATTTAACCGGCAGAAACAAACTTATCTCTTCCCGCGTAAGCGGATAGTTGAACACATCAAAGTAAGCCAGTGTTGCTAATATGTTTTTTTTGATCTCTGCCACGGTGCTGTGTATTTAGTAGTATACTATTATGACGTAACAGCCAATACGTTGGTTGCCAGCGGAATTAAATAATCATCAGTTTTTTGCTGCTCTTCAGTAATTGTTTCATTATCAGAAGCAGAGAACATAAAAAAGGAGAAGAAAAAGCTATAAAACATCACGCCTTTATCCACATCCAGTATATTTTCGGTAACCGACACAACAGCTATTACCAGCATAAAGCTGATGAATAGAACATCTTTTCTTTTGAAGGCTATTTTAAAGCCGTAAACCAATGTCAGCAAATAAATCGTTAGTCCCCAGATACCTGATTTCAGCAGAAAACTGAGATATTGGTTATGAGAATTTAATCCTTTGAGGAAAGAGCTGTACATTTTTGCATCATAAAAATCGTCTTTCAGCAAGCTGATCTCAGAACCTGATCCGTAGCCCATTAATGGTTTATCTTTTATCCGGGCGGCGGCAACCCGCCAACGCTCCAGGCGCGAATCTGAATTCCGGGGGATAGTTTTATCTGTTGAAATATCTTGTTTCAGAAGAGTTACATAGCGATCCCTAAAGGTTGATATGCTCAAAATACCAGTGATACCTATTATGGTGACTACCAGCCCGGTGAGCATATATAGCCGCTTTTGTTTGCCCTTTAGTAAATACCAGGGGAGTACCACATTCCCAACTATAAAAAGGATAACCAATATGGATTTGGAACTTAGCTGAACCATGCCACCTACCAGAATAAGGCAGCTGATGATGCATCCTGCTTTTAATAATCGGGATGGTATCCCTTTTATTAAAATGGATAATAAATAAACCAATGCTATAACCAGCTGGAATGAAAAAAAAGTAGCATGAATATTTATCGG
Organism: Hygrocybe conica; assembly: GCA_900068975.1. Classification (NCBI taxonomy): domain Eukaryota; kingdom Fungi; phylum Basidiomycota; class Agaricomycetes; order Agaricales; family Hygrophoraceae; genus Hygrocybe; species Hygrocybe conica. Next base: position 130,648 of record CEMM01323145.1, read on the forward strand.
CCCGGCGAAATTATGATTGGTAAAACCCTCGCTAAAAATAGCATGCATTGGCATATGATAAAACCTGATGGTTATCAAGACTACCGCGAACAGGTAAAAAACGGTCAATGTGCAAACCAGCGAAAACGCCAGCAAAAGCTTTTCCCAGTACTTTTTCAGATCAAGACCATTCAATAAAAACACAAGCGGGAACAGCAAAAGTGGTATCCGTAGCGTCCATTCGGTAAAGGCCGCTTGCAGATTGGTGGTATAAAGGGTAGCAATGATGGTAACAAACAAAACAGAAGGCAGTACCAGCAGTTTAAACGAACCCAATGATCGTAAACGGCCCTTATCCAGGTGAATAAGGGTATGCAGCGTAAAGCTGATCAGGATAATATGGCTGTAAAAAAGATCGAACGGTAAACTTGCCATGAGCAACAGCACATGGTAATAGCTGATCTTATTGGCAGCAGTATCATTGATGAGCAATAATTGCTTCATGATTGGCGTGTTTATAGCTTTCAACAATAAATTCCTCGTATTGGTCAATCACCCGTTCCCAGTTAAACTGGTATTGGATCTTATGCAGGTTATTCATCACCATACTTTTTTCCGGGTCTTTCCGCTGCACCGTTTCAACGAGTTCCTGTACTTCGCCTGCATTTGAAAAATAAAAAGCGTCGGTATTCAACACCGACTTGTTGAATGGGTTGTTATGCGCGGCAATAAGGGCTTCGCTGGCCATAGCTTCCAGCAGTGACGGATTGGTACCACCAACACTATGCCCGTGAAAATACAGGTAAGAGTTATTTTGTAACGACCGTACTTTGGGGGTATCAAAAATGGCTCCTTTAAATTCTATACGCTCGTCGTTATTAAATTTATTGGTAATATATTTACCAAAGCGGTTGCCGGTATCGCCCAAAACTTTAAATTTCTTATCTGAATTGCTTTTATTAAAGCCATCTAAAATGGTTTCAATATTGTTTTCGGGCTCCATGCGCGCCATGAGCAAAAAGTAATCCTCTTTTAAGGCCTCATTAAAGTCATACTGTTCTCGTTCCAGATCTGAGTAAACATCGGCACCATAAGGAATGTATTCGCTATTGATATTGTACTTATCAGCCAGGTATGATTTGATCACCCTGGAGTCGGCTACATAATAATGACTGTATTTTACGGCCAGTTTTTCGGCATATTTTAAAAACTGCTGTACCGGTTTGGAGTATTTTGACCTTTTCCACTCCATGCCATCCATGTTGGTAATGATGGTGCTGTTTTTGGGATACAGTTTACCCCAAACCGAGCTGCTGGTATAACCCATGATCAGTACTACATCAAACTTATTTTTGCGGGCATCCAGCAGGCAGTTCATATCATAAATAAACTGTCCGGCGGTACCTATCAGGTATTCCGGGTCGTAGCAATGTTTTATCTCTACGCCGTTCCAGCTATCCTGGGTATACGGATGGTTGTGCGAATTGTAAACGGTTACCGAATGCCCGCGTTTTACCAAACCGGCCGAAACATATTCAGATATATGCTCAAATCCGCCGTAATAATTGGGGATGCCCCGGGTACCTAATATGGCTATACGTAATTTCATGGCTATAATACTGATTGATATGCTTTTAATGTTTGTGAAGCGGCCTGTTTCCAGGTGTATTGTTTTAATATGCGGTGCCTTAAAGTTTCGTTATAAGGGGTGCTGCTCGCTTTTTCAACAGCAGCCAGGATACTTTCTGGTGACGACGGATCGCAATAAAAAGCGTCGTCGGCAAAATATTCGCGTACATCACCTTTGTCGCTGGTTACAATATTGCAGCCCATGAGCGCGGCTTCTATCGAACTCAGACCCGTGGTTTCAAACCAACTGGGAAGAATATGGACTTTTGCGCGCCGGTAATATTTTACCAGTTCCTGTTGTGGGATATGATCGATGAAACCCACGTTTTCCGCGGCTATTTCACGGCATTCCTGGTAATAGGCCAGCTGGTTGGGGGCATGTGTGCCGATCAGCAGCAAACGATAGGAGGTATTATTCAACGCACGTATCAGGTTCAGCTGATTTTTGATCCCCTCTATGCGGGCGGCACATATCACCAGTTTTTCGTCCTTTTTGATCTCCGGATCATACTGAAACATGTTCTGATCGGCGCCGTTGGGTACTACCAGGTGTTTTACTTTGCGTTCGTACGATTGGATCACCCGGCGATATTCGGATTCTGAATTGGGCAGTATCATAGCGGCCCGGCTTAATATATTCTTGATGCTTTTACGCTGCCCAAGCCAGGTATAAGACAAACTTGCCAGGCTATCGCGCCCCAGCAGGTAACGGGCTATAGATTTAATGTATTCAATGGTATCGGTCGACAGGTAACGCAGCAGCCTGCCTGCGCCTTTACGATGGTATTTATCATACTCCCCATAATTGCACAATATGGTGGATACCACATAGGGTTTACCGGCCTTTTGACTATGGTACAGTATATCGGCTGGGCGGGTAAGGTTAAAGAAATGCAGCAGATCGTAATGACTGTAATGGATACTTTCATTAGCCAGCCTGATATCGGCAGTAATGCCCATTTCTGTCAAATGGCGCGCTGTTTGTACCGCCTGAATAGTGTCGCCGCCGGGTACGGTGTATATTGTTGACCGGGTTATAAATGCTACTTTGATCATTGTGCCTGCCTCCCGGAAGTCATTTTATGTAACCACGTCACCAGTTTTTCTGGCAGATAGCTAACAGTGTATAATAGGTAGTTATCCAACCGTAAGGGTGATATGCTGATAGCCTTAGCTACATGCAAGCGAGCCTTTTGCGGATGGTAATTATTGACCAGTAATTTTTTGGCGCATAAAGCGTAATAAGAGCCATGTTTAACCTGATGCGAGTATTGTTTTTCGCCCATTTCGGTTAGCTGGCTGCCCTCATCAGATGTGATGACCCTGCTTTTAAGTGTGGCATATTTTATTTCGAGAAACCTTCGTGGACGCCATTTTTCGTCGATGGTGATGGATTCGGGGTTTAACCTCAATTTTATCAATGGTTGCGAAAAATTATAGGCCTTTTGATCTTTAAGGATGTTTACCCATAAAAAATGATCCTCATAGGTATAGGCATATTCATTATAACCGCCTGCCTTTACGATCACCTCTTTTTTATAGCATACGGTGGAGTGTATAAACGGACAAACAGAAGATGCCAGTTGCTGAATATCTTCATTATTGATAGCCGGCGGGGTGGAGGTAAAAAGATAAGTACCCTCCATATCCATGTAGTCGGCCGCGGAGCCTATAATACTATAATCGGGATTATTTATCATAAAATCATATTGTACTTGTAAGCGCTCGGGATGACAAACATCATCGGCATCAAACCGGGCTATGTAAGGGGCGCGGGCATACTTTAACCCGGTATTCAAGGCCAGGGATACCCCTTTATTGTCCTGGTATATCATCACTATCCGGGGATCGGTAAATGAGTTGATCACATCGGCGGTATCATCTGTAGATCCATCATTAATGATCAGCAGCTCAAAATCGGTAAACGATTGCTCCAAAACCGACCCGATAGCATCCGCGATGTATTTACCCGCGTTATAGGCAGGCATTAAAACCGTTATTTTTGGTGTGTCAAAATTCATAATTAGGGGACTTAACGGTTTGATTTTCTTTGATATTGAGCAATAAGAGCAGCTCAAAAAACACCATTACCGATAGTTGCTCAAACCAGTAATCGGTAAACAGCACGGCCAGCATTAAAAACAAAATGGGCAAGCCATAAGTAAGTTTTTGATAATGTTTGGCAAAAAAGCCCACATAAAATATCACAAACAAAACAAGGCCGATTACGCCATACTCGGCAAGCAATTGATCATAAACCGAGAACGGGCTATTGGTTAAGGAATGAAGACCTGATCGTCTGCTAAAGAAATTCAGGTACAGATCAAGGTGATTGACCAAAAAATCATGATTGATATAAATGTTACGCGAAGGATAGCCACCTGCAAAACCCAATCCTGCCACCCGGAAAGCGATCTTTGATGAAAAATTACCCATGCCCACTCCGGTTAAAGTCTTGCTCAAATGCCCGCGAAACAGGGCGGTAGTTTGCAAAAAACCTATAGTCTTGCCGGGTAATCCGGGAGTATAATTATCATTTCCGGATATAGGCAAAACGGCCTTGTGTGCCTTTATAAAATCCAGCAGTTGTAATTGCTCAACCGGTGTTTCCTTTTTGCTTTGGTGGTAATCGTCGTTAATATCAGGTTCGGTAACAGCTATACGACCGCCATTGGCCAGGTAAACGTTTTTTGCATATTTGGGGCGTTTGCCCACCCTTATCGAATCCAGTATTTTACCAATGCTATCCAGATATAAAGTAGCTATCTTTTGTTTATGTTCCTCGGGCGTCAGCGTGTTATCGGGCCTGTCGGTAATACGTAGGTTTGCTGTCGTATTTACGGGTGGTTCAACAGTATTTACAGGTTTATTTTTCTGAAATACATATACCAGCGTTTGAGCGGCATATTTGTCATTCTGCGGCGATATTTTCGCCATAAAAACAATCAAAAAGACCAGGCAAACTACAACAAGGCTTTTTTGATAGCGATTGGTTTTAAAAGCAAACAGCAACAGCAATATGGGCAATAAGGCCAGGTTAATAAAATTACTGCCCGTAAGCAACAGCGTAGCCATGCAAACCAAAAGCATAACCGCGTTTTTTCTGATCAAAAAGTAAATTACACCGAAAGCGTTCAGTGTGGCATTGGTAATGGAAGTATCAAAGGTTATCCCCTTGATATAATCGCCAGTATTGATGAAGTATTTCTGATATTCTCCCTGGTAGGTATAGGGATTGATAGCATGTGTTTTTAAAATGATGACAACAAGTGTCAATACTGATATCAGGGTATTTACAATAAAGAAAACCGATATGGTTTGGTGTACTATTTCGGGCGGATTGCTATCAACAGCCAATTTAACCTGGTGTATGGCCAATATGCACAGGAGCCAAAAACCAATACCGACAAATAACATGATGTTGTAATTCCCGTTGACATAATCTTTATAGATAACCCAGTTAACTAAAGCAATGACAATAATCAGCGGGTAAAAAAGCGGCAAGCGGGAGTCCTTAAACCGAAAACTGAATTTAAAATTGAACTGCCATAAGCTAAACAGAATAATAACCGGAATTTTTACGGCCAGCTTTACATTTAAAAACAACAGCAAAAAGGTGAGTAGTCTCCAATCCACCTTATCCTTTATTTTATCCCTATAAAAAGCCACTGCTTTGGTCAACATTCTCCGGTTTCTTTATAATCATTACGACCTGAAAATGGGATTGGTTGCCTGAGTTATTTTAAAAAAGGTAGCAAGGAGTTAGTATCAAGTAACGAGTATCAAGTATCAAGATTTTTTGTAGGAATGCGCCAGTTTAAACGCTCACGCTTGAGTGAACCTCGTTTTTTTAAGTCATGATACTTGATACTAACTACTTGATACTCTTATCTACCAGTATTTTGCGGATATCTTTATAGTCGGCGGTTTGGATTTGCCGTGTTAGTATTAAGGTTAGAAAGTAAAAGACTGCCGAAGCAGCTAAGGCAATCCAGAAGTTTTGAAACAGTGCTTTGGCTAATACACCACTGATAAGTGCGCAAGTGGTGCAGGTTAATAAAATAAGCAAGCTGTTATGCAGTGCCGTTATTTTATTTTTTGAACTAAACAAAATAGCCTGTACAACACAGGATGCTAAAAAAGCAATAGCCGCACCCTCGTTTTTAAAAAAAGGTATAAGCAGCAGATCGCCGGCAACATTTACACCAAACGTTATCAGGAAAACCTGCAAGATCATTTTTAAGCGGTTTTGTACAAAATATATCGTCCAGAAAAAATTCATCAGGTATATGAACGGCAGGCATAATGACAAAATGAAAATGGTATAACTATTTACGGCTCCATATTTCCCCCTGGTGATGTGATCGATAATCGGATTCCAGCACATGTTTAACAGCAAACCCATAAACGTAGCGATAACCATCTCTGTCCGGATGAGCAGTTTGAGGTTGCCTCCATCGTAGCTTTCATTTTTAAACAATTGGGTAAACCTGGGTATCAATAATGGGGCTATGGCCAGCAGGGGTAAGGTAGAGATCTCGAATACTTTGTAGGCAAAACTATACTCGGCCAGTTTTATAGCTGATACCATAAAGCCGATAAACAGCCAGTCGAACCGGGCCAGGGCCGAGGTGATCAATACCACACCCACCTGGGGTAACGATTGCCTGACTAACAAAGCGTAATCTGCTTTATTCCAGCGCGGTGTGATAGAAATATTGATGTATTTTTTGAACAGGAAGATAGTAAATAACAATTCCAGCGTATCACCGGCCACAAACACCAACATAACATTGGTAATACTTAGTAAATGGGTTACCGCCAACACTACCAGCGCACAACCCCTTACTACATTTGACACCACCAGCATATAAGCCAGCAGCTTAAACCGCTCCATTCCCCCTGATACCTGTTTCAGAGGGGAGGAAAAGAAGATCATCAGTTTACCGGCACCAATAAATAAAATAAGGCGATAAAGTAAGGCATCGCCTGTAAAAAACAGTTTGCCCAGTAACAGGAGCCCGTAAAATAAGATCCCGGTAAAAACCACATGGAATATATAAATGGATAGTACGCTACGGGTATCATCACCATTAGCTACTTTTTTAACCACCGTTTGGTCGATGCCAAAAGAAAGAATATTGAATGCGGTAAATACTACCGTAAGCGCGAGATTAATGAGCCCAAAACTACCTTTATCCAGATTTACGGAGAGCACATAGAACATTAACACCCCGAACAATTGATTGATCATCAATTGCAGTGTATTGGCCGAAAGATTTTGAATCAGCCTTTTTTTCATGGGCGGCGCCCTGCTTTATTCGGTATGGGCATTTGCTTTAAATTCATACGCCATAACAGGTACTTCATATAAGTTTTTCTTTTGAACAGGATTCTGTATGGCTTTATCCAGATAATAATATTTTAACCAAGTGTTTTTAAAAGCCATACGTGCTATGTTCCAACCTTCTTTGCCATCTAAAAAACCTAATAAAAATACATAAGCTTTTACAAAATGGAACAAGGGAGCCAAGTATAATTTTACCAGACTGGCTTTTTTACCACTTTGCAGATATTTTAAAGCACTCAGCTGAGCGTAATGAATGGTTTTGGCTTCATGCTCCTGCGCGTTTTTAACCGAATAATGATGCAAATGACCGCTCAATTTTTTAACATGCATATTTTGCGGCAGGATCAATGTTTCGTGCACGGGTGGTTCTGACCATTTTACCCGGGTACGGTTAAATAGCCTGATGTGATGATCGCGACCCCAATTGCCAAAGTTGATGGCTTTATTACCGTAGTAGGCCTTAAAGGGTATATCATAAACGGTATTGCAATCATCCAGTTTTAATCGGCTAATGGATGTAAGTAGGGCTGCATCAGGTATCTCGTCGGCATCGATACTTAATATCCAGTTGTAACGGGCAAGGGTGATGCCCTTATTTTTATTGGCCCCGTAACCGTCCCAGCTTTTCTGATAAACCCGGCAACCATTCTCAATTGAAATATCTATGGTATGATCGGTACTGTCGTTATCAACCACAATAATATCATCGGTTAGCTGCCTGAGCATAGTAATGCTGCGGCCTATCATTTCGGCTTCGTTTTTTGTAATGATCACAACTGAAACAGGTACCATGGCAGATAATTAAAATTTATCAAGCTTTTACAACACCATCAACAGAACCCGGATACACACGCAGGCTCTAACATAGGCGTCTATTAATATATCGTTGCTTTGTAGCAAAGGGTTGCCCGGCAGATAAAGAATTGTCTTTTTATTTTAATATTTTATGATTTAAGCCCTGTTAACCAAAGAAATAGTTTGCAGGAGCCCAATTTTGGATACATTTGTAGAGTGATTAGTCAGTTTATATATGGATAAGTCAGCATCAATTCTTTCAACAGCCTTAAAATTGTTTGTACAATACGGCTTTCATGGTACGCCTACCAGTAAAATAGCCGTCGAGGCAGGTGTATCCAACGGTACGCTTTTTCATTATTTTAAAACCAAAGACGAGTTGGTAGTAGCCCTGTACAACCAAACAAAAGAGGAGCTGAACGAGTACCTGTTTGAAAAGATCAACCAGGGCGAAGTCTTTAAAGACAAGTTCAGGAATATGTTTGTGTACTCATTAAAATGGGCAGTTGCACGTCCGGAAGAGTTCTTTTTTCTTCAACAATTCCATTTTTCGCCGCACCTGGCCTTGGTTCCGGCCGAGGATATAGCCAAACATTCCCGCCAACATACGCAACTTTTAGAGGATGCTGTACAGGCCGGAATATTTAAAAATTTGCCTACCGAACTGATCGCTACGCTTGCCTGGAGCCAGATCAACGGAATGTATGAGTTCCTGGTGAAATGCGACCTGTGTTCAGACAAACAAGAACAGATCATTAACGAAGCATTTGACCTTACCTGGTTAATGTTAGTCAACCCAGCATAATATGAAAACAAAAATAAGGGCTATTATAACCGGCGCTACCGGAATGGTAGGCGAGGGGCTGATGCATGAATGTTTACAGCACCCCGATGTAGAAGCGGTTCTGGTGATCAACAGAAAAAGTATGAACATTAGCCACCCGAAGCTTAAAGAAGTGATACACGGTAACTTTTTTGATCTTTCGACCATTGAAAACGAATTATCGGGTTATAATGCCTGTTATTTTTGCCTGGGTGTTACATCTGTGGGTATAAAGGCGGAGGAGTTCTTTAAATTAACCTACACACTGACCATGCATGTAGCTGAAACCCTGAGTAAACACAACCAGGATATGACCTTTTGCTATATATCCGGAGCCGGAACCGACAGTAATGAAAAGGGCAAAGGCTGGGCGGCTGTTAAAGGAAAAACAGAAAACGATTTGATGAAACTCCCCTTTAAGCAGGTATTTGCCTTTCGCCCGGCTTTTATTAAGCCGATAAAGGGTTTGTTAAACACACACAATTTTTATAAATACATCAACTGGCTATTCCCCATCGGCAGGGTCTTGTATCCCGCCGGTTTTGTTACGTTACAGGAATTATCCCATGCCATGATCAACATTACCGAAGATGGTTATAGTAAGCAGGTTATAGAAGGAAAAGACATCATTTTACTGGCTAAAAACCAGTAAAATTTTTTAATATTAAAAAATGCCTATACTAAAAAGCCCCGCGGTTTCTAAAACCATGGGGCTTTTTTATTTCTTTAACTCTTCTTTATTTAGGTTTGAATGGATTAATATTCCAGCTTACACCAACCGCCACACCTGTTGATCTGAGATCAACACGCCCCACGCCGATACCGGTAATAGGAAGCTTCATATAAGGCTGTATAATGGTACTGAATTTAGAATTGATCCTACGCTCATAAGTAGCATTTAAGTTCAGTACGCCTAACCAATGCTGGTTGCGGCCATCAACCTGGATATCATATGATGGTTTCCCACTGCCATCGGCAAATTCAAAGTGATAGTTTTCGCGCAGCATAATATAGGATGATAAACCGCTGCCTATTGCAAACTTGTTTTTCCCCTGAGTATAGAATTGATAATTCAGGTTCAATGGTATATCTAAAACCTTGCAATTGGCCGTTATATAATTTGGAAGATTAGCAGCTGGCACACCTTGCCAATTAGCAGAGTTATATTGACTGCCGCTGGCCTGATATGGTTTAACAGCATACGATGCACCGGTTGATATACTGAACTTTTTAGACAGACGGATCCCCAATTGCACACCAAAGTTTGTACCCACCTGGTTACGGTTAAATGAGTTAACCGCGTTAAGATCAGGTGCGGCCAGTATGGCCAGGGTAAAACGAGGCCCGGTCCTTAATATTGGTTTAAGCGATGGCTTATCTTTTTTAGTTTGTTGCACCGGCGCTGTTACACTACCTGCCGTATCTGGTTGCTTAGTATTAGTTGGATTGACAGCCAGGTTATTTTGAGTTTGATCGGTCTTAGAAGCAATCTTCGACGGATCTACTACATTGTTGTTATTATTATCTACAGGAGGAACTGCCTTATTTTTATCGGCGCTGTCTTTTATAGTTTTATTGCCCGGCACATTCGGATTTACAGGACTTTGATCAACAGGTATATTGTTTTGCTGATTACGCTTACCTGGAGTAATACCCAAGGTTGATCCTGTTTTATCTTTATTGCTATTTACCCCATTCTTAGCCAGGTTTTCAGTACCCGGGTTAACATTCTTAACTGAATCCTTATCTTTTATAGCTTGGTTGTTTTGGTCAGTATTTTTTTGGTCAATATCTTTCCTTACAGGTGCATCTGTTTTAGTCTTTGGCTTAACTGCCAACTCATTCTTTGCTTTATCGCTCCTGTTAAAGAAGAATAATCCCACAGCCAGCAGTAAAAGAGCTGCTATTGCCGCTGAGTAATAAATTATCCTCCTGATGACCGCCTTTTTGCTGGGTTTATTATCCAGCAGGCGCTCCATAGAAGCCCAATCCTCCTCACGAAAAGCAAAATGATCTTCAGAGCCGGATAACCCGTCTTTGAATAGCTGATCTAATTTATTTTCGTTTTTCCCTTTCATCGCATTATTAATTCAATCAAGTGTGATATTCCAACGCTGATCGCACCTATGGCAATAATTTTGTGCCGGATATCCTCAGAACCATTGTCCGGCAAACGGCCGGAGTTGAGTACCATAATTTTTAATTTTTCCCTCGCTTTAAATAAGTTTGATTTTGAAGTACCTGTGCTGATACCCAACTGGGTTGCTATTTCTTCATGCGAGAAACCTTCAATAGCAAACAAGTTAAATACGGTACGGTAAGCATTCGGCAGCTGCTGTATCATGCTCAGCAGGTCGTCATAATTCAATTTCTGATCGGGTAGTTCATCATGACCTATATCTTCAGCAGCATCAAGGTCATCATTAAGCGACAGTTTCAGGTTGCTCCTGTAATAATCAACCGAAGTATTCATCATAATACGGCCAACCCAGGCAATGAACGGACGACCCGTATCATATTTATGCAAATTAGTGAATACTTTTAAAAAACCCTGATTCATGATCTCCGCAGCTTCATAGCGGTTACCGGCATATCGCAAACATATACTCATAGCAAAGCCATAAAATGCCTTGTAAAGCATTTTCTGATCCTTTCGGCTTTGCTGCAAACAGCCTGCGATAAGTTGTTGTAGTTCCGCTTCTCCCATATAAGGGGTTCAAATGGGGTTAAATTGTACTATTATTTATCAGTTTTACAGTCATCACGTAGCCCGGTATTAAAAGGTTGCCTGTACAATTAATTTTTTTGAAAAAAATACATGATCAGTTAAAAACCACTAAACCCAGGGAAGAATTCGGGGGTAAATATACTAAAACCCAATATAGAGTTATCTCAATTATGCCAAAATGAGCTAATGATTAAAATGAATGCCTGTTTAATAAAAATCATAACAACGCCGTGATCCCTCAAATTTACGGTAAGCATCGGAACGGGATGGGAGCGTAGTTTCATATCCAATGCTTCCTTCTGATGAACCGCTGGTATTACTGTAATTTAAACCACCGAAAGGGGCATCATGACTTATCCCCAAACGCAGCTTTTCGCCACCATCACGATGGGTGAACAGGTCAAATATCAGCGAGAGCACAACCGCGCTTGGCCCTGCAGACCCGCCTGTACGATACCACAGGCCCGCGTTAATGCTTCTCCTTTTAAATTGCATCCCAGCGTTGATGGATTGCGCGCTGGCCTGTTTATATAAGATAACCGATGGGATCAGGAATGATTTTTCGTCTTCGTCCAGGTTAGCATAAGGGTTCAGGTCAAGTCGGTAACTGGCGTGTGCGGTACCCCGCATGGGTAATTTGGCCGGGATGCCGGTAAATGATTCGTTGGGCCGGTTAATGTGCTGTAATGCCCCGCCAATATTAAAATCACTAACGACCAGGTTGATACCCACACCAGCATCAAAATAATAGCGGTTATCAAAAAGCGGCGGTTCTGCAGCGGTAGGGGTACCAGGTACATAACCAAATTGCGGGTCGATCTGATCGCTGAATACCAGTTTACCATAATTAACCGAACGATTGGTAATACCCGCCTGCAAACCAAATGACAATACAAAATCTTCGGAGCCCACACTGTATGAATAAATACCCGCTATATTATTTTTAACAAGTCCCGCCGAACCTTCACTGCCACGGGTAAACAGTAAGCCTACGCCGCCGCCAAACCGGGGGATATTATAATCAATCGATGCGGTGATGTAATTAAAGCCGCCCGGTACCGATGTAAATTGATTACGGTAAATGAGGTTCATGCGCAGATCACCAGGAAACTGGCCATTCAACGCCGGGTTAAGATAAACCGGCGAATTAAAGAACTGCGAATACATATGATCCTGAGCAAAAGTTACTATACCTGTTAGCAGGGCTACAAAAAATAAAATGCCTTTTTTTAATTGGTTGCGCATCTGCTATCGTATTAAATTGATGGTACCTGTGCGTTTAGGTAAGGAGTGATTATAGCTCATACCTTTCCATTCCGTTCCGTTTATAAATGTTGCCGAAGCCTGCCATATATAAACCCCCTGCTGTACCGGTGCTCCTCTGAATGTGCCATCCCAGCCATCACCAAGTACCGGTGTACCTTTCGGGTCTTCGAGTTTATCGGTTTCCCACATCAACTGACCGTAATTATTGTATACCTGTAGGTGCCATTTTTTGATGCCGGAGCCTTTTGCTATAAACTTTTGAAGCTCGGTTGAACCACTGGTTGGCATAAAAGCATTTGGCAGATAGAGCTGACCAGGTATCCCTGTAATATGAACCTTATGCGAAATAACGCTGTCGCAACTTCCACGATAAGCGGTGAGGGTTACTTTATAGGTGCCCGTGTCAATATAGGTATGCGCGGGGTTTTGATTGTTGGAGGTTTGCCCATCGCCAAAATCCCAATGCCATTGTGTAGGTGCGTTGGTAGTTTGATCCACAAACGTAAACCTGTAATTAGGAATACTGATAACGGTATCAGGTTTTACCCCAAACGCGGTAAAAGGCGGAGGGTTTACCGTGATATAACTATTTTTAACAGCAGTGGCCGTACAGCCGGTTACCGGGTTGGTAACCACCAGTGTAACGGTAAATGGCGTGTTACTAAACTGGTAGGTGCGCGGGCCCGGATTTTGCTCAAACACGTGCGGACTGCCATCGCCAAAATCCCAGTCGTACTGATATGAACTCGCGCTGGAATTAGCATCAGGCGCTTGGGTGCTATTGGTGAAATTTACTACCAGCGTTTTACAACCTGTGGTAATATCGGCAGAGAAAGCAGGCAATGGTAACGGATCTACCGTAACTGTTACTTTATCCGATTCGATAGACGAACAGCCATTAGCCGCTGTTATAGAAACATTGTAAACACCAGCCTGGTTAAACGTATAATTAAGCGTGCTACCTAAACCACCCGCAGTTATATGAGTAACGTCACCATTCGGGGCATATATGTTATAGGTAAATATATCGCCTCCGGTTGAGCCATTATTAAAGCTGGTGGAAAAGGGAACGCAGCCTTTGTTGTTGTTATCCGTTAAAAAGGTTTTTGCCACAAAATCGGGCGGTGACACAGAGATGGGCCATTCTATACTTTTTGTGGTATTACCGCAAAAATCTTCGGCTGCCATATACAATTTGTACAATTTGGCTACTGTAGAAGTTATAGTGAAAGCCACAGGACTTTTATCAGTACGTGTTACAGGAGGCTGGACATCCTGTTGTGTAGCTGGGTCATATAAATGGTAAGTGTAGCTCTTATTATTGCCCGGCGACGCATTTTGGACGGTCACATTAAATGGCGAGCAACCACTTAACGGGGATGGAAGAATAAGCGCAACAGGCGCTGCCGGGTGTACTGTGATCTGCATAGGCGTGGCGGTTACATTACCACATGAGCTAACCAATTGTAAAGTCACTGTATAAGTTTTATCCTTACCATCGGTACCGGGCGCAAATGTATGTAAGGGGCTAACTTCTGTTGAGGTATTACCATCGCCAAAATCCCAGGTAAAACTACTGCTGAGCGGTACAGAGGTATTGGTAAATTGAACGGGGAGCTGTCCGCAGCCATCTGTTACGCTGGCCGTAAAACCGGCTGTGATGTGCGCAGGTAAAACATTAACGGTTAAAGTAAAAGGATCGCCGTTACAGTTGCTTCCTGTAGCCTGTATAATATAGGTAACTGTAGCCGAATTTAGAGGGTCGCTATTGGTGAGCACATCATTGATAGCGGAGCCGCTTCCGTTGGTATAACCTGTAACCGATGGGGATGTTTTTGTGGGGTCGACAGTCCAGCTATAAGTGCTGCTGGGTGTAGAGGTTATGTGATAACTAAGAGCAGTTCCGGAACATTGATTATTAACCACGGGAACGCTGGTGATCACCGTTTGCGGTTGAATGATAACTGTAACCGTACTTACAACCTTATCGCAAGGTGGGGTTAACGAAGTTGTACCGGTTAGCGAGAAGGTTACTTTGCCCGCTGCTATATCAGCAGCGGATGGGGTATAAGTAGTAACCAGAGAAGTAGAGGCACTAAAAGACCCCGTGCCACCAGACCATACTTGACCGGTTACCGTGCCGCTTGGTACCGTGCCTGTAAGATTGATATCTGAACCCGCACAAACCGTAGCAGGACCACTGGCGCTAATGGTAGGCGATACCTGGAAAGTAAGATGCTGCGTAGCCGTTGCCGGAGGACCGCAACCATTTTTTACGGCCACATTAATGGTATAAGTCGCCGCATCATGAAATAATATCTGCGGATATTGGGAGTTGGCCGTTGTGCCGCCTGTAAAATCAATTGCGCCGCCGCTTATTGTCCAGGTATAAGAATCAGGTTTAAGCTCCCCTATGCCACCTAAAACTGTGTGGGTAATACCGGCGTCTGTATTGAATTTAAGGGTTTGGTTAATACCACATACCGATGCATCTGCCGATAATTGAGCAGTCGGCACATCATCAACCGTTATGCTTTGTTCGGTACCTAAAACCTGGCCGCAGCTTTTGGTATTGATGATGAGGTTAACCCGGTAAACACCTGCTTTGGCAAAAATCATGTGAGGTTGCTGGCTATTAGCAGTAGTATTATCTGCATAAGTAACCGCACCCGGCCCTGCGGTTATCCACTGGTATGAATTGGTGTTATCGCAATTGGCATCAATTACCGAAGTATTATCGGGTATTAAAGTTAAAGGCCCGCAACCGGCTTTCACGGGGAAATTAAATATGGGTTTTGGAGGATTCTGAATACAAATAGGATTGATAACATCCGATGCCCCGCAAATGCCGGCCGTGTTTTGCAGAACAAGTTTTACATTGTGCACACCTGTTGTGGTAAAAGTGTAAATAAAAGGTTGAGTAGCTCCGTAATTCTGTACTTTCAGGTCACCATCCACATACCACGAATATTTGGCATCAGTGTTAACACAACTCGCAGAAGTGTTGGTAGTGCTGGCTGATTGACCCGGGTAAGAGGTATTGGCAAAGGTAATAGGTGTATTTGCACACCCTACATCAACATTGGAAATTTTATTTACAGGTGGTGCAAGTACCTGGGCGTATTTGGTTGCAGGGGTACCGATATCACCACAATAAACGCCTGAAAGTTGAAGATCGACCTTGAAAACATTCTTGATGTTTGCCACAATACTACCACACGATGATGCACTGTAAGTATGTACAATTTTACCACCTTGCGCCATGATCTCACAAATTGTAAATGTGCTGCTTGCTCCATCGCCCCAGTTTACCTTATAGATATGCCCAGGGTAATTATTCTGCAAACCGGTTTGTGGTGATGTAATATCAGCATTAAAGGTCAGGTCGCCACTACCCCCAGAAAGGCATACAGAAGTAATACCTGTAGCGCCCAGCCCACTGTTGGCCACGTTGTTCATCAGCAAATAGGATTTTGTACCTACAACACCGCCATTTACCGCTTTAACTGTTACAGTATAGTTTGCGGCATTGGCATTGAGAATGGCGCTTGGCGAAATGGTAACAGTGCCTCCTTCGGCCGTTTGTGCCAGGTCATTAAAAAAAGTAGCCGTAACCGATGCCCCGGATGTGGACTGATTTAAGAAAGTATATTTTGTGGTGGTGTTGGGTGTACCGTTACACGTTCCAAATACTTCGGGATATTGCGGATTAATGATCTGGGAACTGACAGCGGCAACAACTCCGGCAGAATTATTAATAGTAAAGGCCGAGGAGGTCCCACTAGTTATAACCGGTACTGTTGATACCACTTGTAATTTATACCCGGTTCCGGCGGGTGTTCCCGCGGGGATAATGCCGTTCACAAATGTGGCATAAAAACCGCTGATGGTGCCTATCTTTTTTTGTGCCCCAAAATTGCCATTAGCATCTGACAGGTAAAGATCAAATACATTGTTCATGGCAAAGCAACCGGAGCCATTGCTCAACTTTATAGGTATACTGATGGTTGAGCCTTGGCCATAGGGTCCCACATCAACATTACCAACATTGATGGTTTGCGCCCGGGCGGATAGTACAGGTAGAATGAAAATGACTAAAAAAAATAATTTTTTAGCGTAACTTATGCTCATTAAAAATTGGTTTCATGATGATCAAATGCTTCTTAACTCACCGGCCGATAAGGTGAATTTGGGGGCAAAACAGTTGTGAACCATTAAAGCGATCATGAGTAGGTTATCACATGATGCCAAATCAGCACTCTTATACGGAATATTTTTCCTGCTGGTTACAAAAAAATAGAAGACTATAATTGAAATTAACTTATCGGAAAGTTACGAAATTCGTTAAAGATAAAGTGGTTAACCAAAAAATAAGTAGGCCACCAAAATAGCGGCAATGATGCCTGCAAAATCTGCTATTAAACCTGCCGGGATAGCATAACGTGATTTTTTAATACCTACCGAGCCAAAGTATAGCGCTACTATATAAAAAGTAGTATCCGCCGAACCGTTAAATATGCAACCCAATCGCCCGGCAAAGCTATCCACGCCAAAGGTTTGCATGGTATTGATCATCATGGCTTTTGAACCCGACCCGCTCAGGGGTTTCATGTAGGCTACGGGCATAGCATCCACAAAACGGGTATTGAAGTTAAATTGTGTACATACCCAGCGTAAACCATCGTTCATATAATCCAAAGCGCCGCAGCTTCTAAAAACACTGATACCTACCAACATGGCCACCAGGTAAGGTATTATTTTTACAGAGGTTTCAAACCCAACCTTAGCACCATCAATAAAAGCATCAAACACATTTACCTTTTTAATCAAACCGCCCAAAATAAACAGTACAGGTATAGTAAACAGCAAAAAGTTACTGCCAATATTGGATACCGCGCTGATCTGCCCTTTGGTTAAGTAATGCGTAAAACACCAAACCAGCAAAGTTATAAAAGTGGTTAAGCCACCCAACCATGCAATGATCACCTTGTCAAACAGGTTTATTTTTTGTTTAATGGCCACCAAAAGCAAACCAACCACAGTGGCTACATAAGTGGCAATAATAATAGGGATAAATACATCGGTAGGATTGGCGGCATTTAATATGGCCCGCTGAGCTATAATAGTAACAGGTAATAGCTGTAAACCCGAAGTATGTAGCACCAGGAACATGATCTGGGCGTTTGAGGCCGACTCCTTATCGGGGTTTAACTCCTGCAAACTGCCCATGGCTTTTAAGCCCAGAGGGGTAGCGGCATTATCGAGCCCTAGTAAATTGGCCGAAAAATTCATCAGCATGTGCCCGGTAGCCGGATGATCGCGGGGCACCTCCGGGAAAAGCCGGCTAAAGAAAGGCCCTACAATACGCGAAAGGAAATTAATAGCACCCGCTTTTTCGCCGATATTCAATATACCCAGCCAAAAAGCCATAGCGCCAACCAGCGGTAAAGCGATATCCATGACTGATGATTTGGATGAACTGAATATACCGTCGACCAATAGCTTAAACGCGTCTGCATCACCAAAAAAGATCAGTTTGATAAAGGCAACCACAAAGGCGATCAAGAAAAAGGCTATCCAGATATAATTAAGGACCATTAGCTATGTTTAAGGCTTTGAAGTTAATGGTTTTGTTATTTAATATGAAATAACAATCTTTAAATACTATTTGAATAAGCCAAAATGAACAACGTTGCACAACAATTAACCGATATTATTAATGAGTTTCAGGATATCAGATCACAAGCAATTGACTGGGAAACCCGCCCGGCACCCGGCAAATGGTCGAAAAAAGAAATCCTGGGTCACCTGATCGATAGCGCGCATATCAATCTGCAACGGTTTATACGCTGCACTTATGAAGAAAACTTCAGACTTACCTATGAGCAGGATGCATGGGTAACAGTACAGCGTTACCAGGACGCAGATATCAATGACCTGATCGACCTTTGGACTTTACTCAATAAACAGATCATCAGTGTACTAAAAAACTATCCTTTGGACAGGGTAGGTGCCCGTTGCGACAACAGCAAACTTGAACCCAACCTGCAAACAGTAGCCTGGCTAGCCAATGATTATCTGGAACATTTAAAACATCATTTGAAGCAGATTAATTAATACAATCACTCCGTCCTCAAACTCTTGATAGGGTTAACAATGGCTGCTTTTATCGATTCATAACTAACCGTAAGCCAGGCAATGCTCAATGCTGCCAGGGATGCCGTGAAGAATACCAGCCAGCTAACATGGATATGATAAGCAAAACCTGCCAGCCAGGTATTTACAGCGTACCAGGAAAGTGGTATGGCTATAACTATAGCTATAACGATCAGCCTGGTGATCCCAGAGGATAATAAATAAACCAGGTTAAACACGGATGCACCTAATACTTTCCGCACGCCGATCTCTTTGGTACGCTGCTCGGCCATAAAGGCTGATAAGCCATATAAACCCAGGCAGGAGATAAAAATGCCCAGAGCGGCGAAAAGGTTAAAAATTTTACCCATCTGTTGCTCACCTTTATAAAGGTTAGCCAGGTCCTGGTCAAGAAAATCAAATTTGAAAGGGTAGGCGGGGTTGAGCTCCTGGCTGATGGTTGATAGGGCCTGTATGGTGGCTTGGGTTTTGCCAGGTAATGTCCGTACTACAATAAAACTACCATTTTTATTAAAAGGCATAACCAATGGTTCTATAGCCTGCTGAACCGGTTTAAAATTAAAGTCTTTCACAACGCCAATGATAGTACCCTTGTTCCCCCAAAGCGTTAATGATTTACCTATTGCAGCATTAGGCTTTAAACCCATAATGCTCAGCATTTTTTCGTTAACCAGGTAGTTATTTGAATCAGTTTTAAAGGCCCTTGAAAAACTGCGGCCTGCTACCATCTTCATCCTGAATGTATGGGTAAAATCCTCATCCACACCCATTACCGGGAAAATTGTTTGGGGGCGGGGATCTTTGCCGGCCCAGTCAACACTCATTGTCCAGCCCCCAAGGTTGGTGGGCAGATCGGTAATAATAGAAAAATCGCTGGTAAGCGGGTTTGCATTTAATTCGTTTTTTAAGGCTTGCTTCTTTGTCCAGATGTCCCCGGTCACGGGTATATATAAAAGATTAGCCTTTTCAAAGCCGGGGTTTCGTTCGCGGATAAATTTAAGCTGGTTGTAAATAACTATGGTGCCAACCAGCAATAAAATAGAAACCATAAATTGGGTTACAACCAGCGCGTTGCGAAACAATAAATTGCCACCCATTGATTTTACATTGCCCTTAAGCACTTTAACCGGGTTAAAACCCGAAAGGAATAGGGCAGGGTAGCTGCCGGAGATGAGCCCGGTTAACATGGCAATACCCAAAAGACTTACCCAAAGCTTCACATCTGATACATCAATACTTAGTTTTCTGTTGGCCAATTCATTAAATACCGGCAGGAATAAAATAACGATCCCAAGTGCAAGTGATAGGGATAGAAAAGAAATAAATACCGATTCACTTAGAAACTGGAAGATCAGTTGCCCGCGTACAGCACCAGCCACTTTACGTAAGCCAATTTCTTTGGCCCTGCGAGCCGAGCGTGCAGTAGCCAGGTTCATGAAATTGATACAGGCTACTACCAATATCAAAACGGCGATAATAAAAAAGATGCTTACATATTGCGCGTTTCCATGGCCCGGCGAATCTCCCAATCTTTCAGGTGCCAGGTGAATTTTAGTTAAAGCCTGCAACAGGAACGAGGCCTTAACCTCGATCCCAGGAGTGTGTTTCAGAGATATCTGGTCAATTTGTTTTTCCAGTTTTAATAAATTGGGAGTGGAAGGATCGAAATTTTTATCTAACAGAACATAGTCGTAAAAATTAAAATTAGTCCATACGCTATTTTTCAAATCATCATTGGTTTTGGCTAAGGAAGCCATTGGAAGAATAAAGTCGAATTGCAGATCGGAGTTAGCGGGGATATTGGCCAAAACACCCGTAACCACCACGTTTTCCTTATTGTCTTTTCGTATTGTTTTGCCAATAGGGTCTTCGTTCCCGAAGTATTTTGTAGCCATTTCCTGCGTTATTAAAACACCATCTACCTGATTTAATGCTGTGGCCCGGTCACCCTTTAGCAAGGGGAAGGAAAACACATCCATAAAACTCGGATCGGCGTAAAACACACGTTCTTCCTGAAATTTTTTGTTATCAGCTTCAAATAAAACAGAAGGATAGGCTGGTTGTAAGCGAACGGTATTTTTAATAACCGGCATTTCCGCTTTCAGTCCGGCAGGCATGCCCGCCGAGCTTGCTGCTGTTTTTGAATCACCAAAATCATTATTTATACGATAAATCTGGCTGGCATTTTTATGGAATTTGTCGTAACTTAATTCATTTTGCACCCAAAGCAAAATCAGGATACTTGATGCCAGGCCTATGGCTAAACCGGTTATATTCAAAATTGAATAAGCTTTGTCTTTGATGATATTCCGGTAAGCAAGTTTGAAATAGGTTTGTAACATGATTATGGTTGTTTTAAGATCATACTTAATATGATCATTCGGTTCTTAAACTTTTTATGGGATTAGCCAGCGCTGCTTTAACAGATTGAAAACTGATAGTTACAAACGCTATAACCAGCGCTATAATACCTGCTATTGCAAATATCCACCAGCTCATTTCGGTATGGAAAGCAAAATCACCCAGCCATTCATGCATCGACCATCCGGCTACCGGGATAGCTATTACAGCCGATATCAAAACTAACAGCAGGAAATCCTTTGATAACGTAAGTACAATTTGCCGCACACTTGCTCCCAGTACTTTTCGTACGCCAATTTCCTTAACCCGCTGGGTAATGGTAAACGCCGATAAGCCGAATAGCCCCAAACAAGCAATAAATATAGCGATACACGAGAATATAGTAAACAAGCTGCCCTGCTGTTGTTCGCTGTTGTATAGTTGACGGAATTTATCATCCAGAAAAGTAAAATCAAAAGGAGTGTCGGGCAGATATTTATGCCAGGTGACTTGCAGCGAATTCACCACGGTTTGTACATTGCGACTATCTACCTTTACCGACATTACGTGATAACCGTTGTTTGATGGCAATCGAAATAACAGCGGCGTAATGGCCTGATGCAACGACTCGAAGTGAAAATCTTTAACAATGCCGATAACTTTGCCGCTGACACCTCCATAGGTAATATCCTTACCGATTGCATTTTGTGGTGTTTTCCAGCCCAGCGACCGTACCGCCGCCTCGTTTACAATAAAGTTATTGGTATCGGTTGAAAACCCTTTCGAGAAATTGCGACCGGCTGCTATTTTCATACCAAAAGTGGGTATAAAGCCGTAATCGGTGCTGAGGCTTTTCAGGTCGCCTTTAATGGGTTTCATGACGCCATCTACCAAAACCGATCCACCCTGGAAGTCAAGCAAGCGGCCCGATGGAATGCGCGATGAGCGGCCAACATCTTTTATCGCTGCGTTTTTAAGCAGATCGGCTTTAAATGCATCATATTGAGGATGTAGCTGTCCAACATACCCCATGGTTAAAACGGCGTCCTTATTGAAACCTAAATCAGTTTTTTGAATGTATTGCAGTTGGCGGTACACCACAGTAGTGGCTACTATCAGGATAATCGAAATAGAAAACTGCAAAACAACCAGCACCTTGCGGAATGACACTCCGCCTGAACCGATTTTTATGATACCTTTCAAAACCTTCACCGGTAAAAACGACGACATAAAAATGGCCGGGTAAATACCACTGATGAAGCCTATTATAAACGGCAGCAACAAAACAGGTACTAAAATTTGCCATTGCAGCAGGCTGTTAAACGTTAAATTTGTGTTAGCTAATTGGTTTATCATTGGCAGCAGAAATACCGTTGCCGCTATGGCCAGTGCAAGCGCGAGCCAGGTGATCAGTACCGATTCGCTTAAAAATTGGCTAATGATCTCCTTTCGCTGTGCCCCGATAACCTTGCGGATACCAATTTCCTTTGCCCTCAATACCGAACGCGCGGTAGATAGATTCATGTAGTTGATGCAGGCTATCAGTAAAATAAACAACGCGATAGCCGAAAATATATATACCCTTTTGATATCGCCGTTTTGTTCAAACTCATCATCAAGGTGTGAGCGCAGGTGTATGTCGGTGAGCTTTTCAAACGTAAGTTTGGTACCTTCGTGTGTTTTAGCGTTTCCGGCCATACCGCCAAGGTGCACGTATTTATCCAGAAAATCAGGCAGTTGACTTTCAATCCTGTCGGTATTATAGTCCTTCGGGAAAAGCAGGTAGGTGAAAAAGGCATTACCGCCAAAATCGTTCGTTAAGCTGTTCGCGCCAAAAATTGCTGGATCTTTTAAGGTACTAAACGACATCAGTATGTCGGGGTGCATGTGCGAGTTGGCCGGAAAAGCTTTAAATACGCCGGTAACTTTAAAGTCGTGTTTAATCTTACCCAGATAAACGTTATCCAGCAATAGGCCTTTGCCAATCGGGTCGGAATCGCCGAAATATTTTTTAGCCATGGCTTCGCTCAGCATAATACTGTAAGGCTCTTTCAGCGCACTATTATGGTCGCCTGTAACCACAGGTACAGTGAAAAAATCGAAGAAATTCTCATCGGCAAAAACGCTGGTCTCTTCGTTAAACAGCTTGTCTTTATAGTGAAAGGCTGTAGTACGGATAGGCAAAACCCGTGTCACTTTTTTAATATCCGGAAATGCACTTTGCAATAAAGGCCCAAACGGCGGCGCAATCGCGCTTAAATGCAGGCTCTCCACATTTTTATCGGAATAAAAAATGCGCGTTACCCTGCGGATATCCTTCGCATGGGTATTAAATTTATCATAGCTGCGCTCGTTAATAATATAACTTAAAATAAGCAGGCAGCAGGTTAAACCAACGGTTAAACCAAATATGTTGATGAATGAAATAAAAGGGTTCCTTTTGATATTCCGAAACGTACTCCTCCAATAGTTTTTTATCATGATCATTCCATTTTCAAGGGAAGTAATTAACTTTCTTTCAGGTTGCCATTTATAGTTTGATGCAACAGTCTGCGAAATTTGATGGGATTTAACGGATTTAATCCGCGCCATTAATTTTGCAAAGTTGCGATCAGTATCCTCTTTGGACACTTGTTCGTTGGTTGTCCATTTCGCCAGCAATACCCTTAATACCGTATGTGCATCGGGATCTTTGTTCAGGAAATCATCCAGTTCCTGCAACTCTTCAACAGTAGCTTTCCTGGCTAATTTTTTAACCGCCAGTTCCAATATCCGATCCTTAAGTTTCATCTTTTTAAACGATACGGTAACTGTTGCCATCACATTTAAATTTCGTGCCAAACGATTAACTTATTGATAACAAATATTTTGCGAATTTTTATTTATAAATACTGTTCGGAAACGTTACGATAGGTGTGCGGTTTTATTGATGTGGAAATTGCTGATAAAAATCACCATGTAAATTCCTATTCAGGCAAATTTTTCGTATCTTTATATGTAACAGCCCGGTTCTCCTTTCAGCAGAGAACCGGGCTGTTTAGTTAAAGGAAAATACAGGCAAAAACATACCATTTTCAACATAGTTATTTGATAATCAATAAATTAATAC
>CEMM01323145.1:154974-177743 GCA_900068975.1 Hygrocybe conica
AAGTGTTAAAATTAAAGGTTTAAAAAGTCTTTCACCGTACGAATCGTTAAAAACACCACTTAAATCAAATCGTATCATGGCCGGATATTCAGGAACACCGCTCGCCAAAAAACTGGGCATCAAACCCGGGTTCAGGATTAAACTGATCAATGCACCCGATCATTATATGGACTTGTTTACCGATCTGCCATCTGAGCTATATTTTGATGATACACCGGGGCCAGAAAAGGATCTTATACATTTTTTTACTTTGAATAAAGATGAACTGCTGATCAGGCTGCCATTATTAAAGGGGCAGATCAAACCCAATGGAATGATATGGGTTTCCTGGCCCAAAAAAGCCTCCAAGGTAATAACCGATGTAACAGAAGACCTGGTTAGGGGCACCGCCCTCAAAAGCGGACTGGTTGATATTAAAATTTGCGCGGTTGATGAAACATGGTCGGGTTTAAAATTAGTGATACCTGTAAAAGACAGGAAACCATCAGTTTAAGATCATTTTTTATTAAAAACAGTACAAAGCGGGCCAACTGTACTTTACTAAGCGATTGCAAATACATAACTTAGCGTTACAATATATTCAATATGCCTAATAAAATAGAACTTAAACGTGTACATGGTGATTTCGGGTTTGAAGCGGTTGATGCCAATGGCCACACCGTAAAAATGGATAGCAGCCCCGAAAGCGGTGGTGAAAACTTTGGTGTTCGCCCTATGCAGATACTTTTAATGGGCCTTGCGGGCTGTTCGGCCATTGATGTGATCAGCATCCTGAAAAAACAACGCCAGGAAGTGACAGACTATAAAATGGTGGTTAACGGCGAGCGCGAAGCAGGTAAAGAACCTTCACTATGGGAAGATATTGAAATTGAATTCCATTTATACGGTGATCTTGACGAAGATAAAGCTGCCCGTGCAGTTGAACTGTCATTAACCAAATATTGCTCCGTTGCAGCCACTTTAGGTAAAGCCGGTGCTGTTATTAAATCAAAAGTTTTTGTACATCCTGCTGTTTAGCTGATAGTTCATAGTTGATGGTTCATGGACACTGATTGAAGACGCAGTTACTATGAACCGTATGGATTCAGGATGCGGCTGCCATGAACTATGAACCATCAACTATGAACTCCATACCTATACCAACGATACACCTTTTTCCGGTTATGGATCAATTGCTTATTGAACTGCTTAGATCCTTGTCGCCCGATGATTGGAATAAACCTACCGTAGCCAAACTTTGGACCGTAAAGGATATTGCCGCTCATCTTTTGGATACCAATATACGTACGATATCAGCCAGGCAGCAGTTTACCGGGGATATTCCGCCCTTAATTAATAGTTACCAGGACCTTGTTAATTTTCTGAATGAGCTGAATGCTACCTGGATAAAAGCCATGAAAAGGGTAAGCCCTGATCTGTTGATACACTTGCTCGAAACAACCGGCCAACAATTTGCCGATGAATTAGCATCCTTAGATCCTTATGCCAACGCCAGGTTTTCCGTTGCCTGGGCAGGAGAGGAGCAATCGGCCAACTGGTTCCATATAGCCAGGGAATACACCGAAAAATGGCACCACCAGCAGCAAATACGTGATGCTGTAAACAAGCCCGGCATTATGCACCGGGAACTCTTTTATCCTTGCATAGCCACTTTTATGTATGCACTACCGCACACTTATCGCCATGTACAGGCACCGGAGAATACTTTAATTGAAATAACAATCCAAAGCGAAGCCGGCGGTAAATGGTATCTTCAAAAAGGAGCTGACGGGTGGGGCTTTGTTGCTGAAAATAATAAAGTGGCTGATTGCAAAGTAAGCATCAACCCTGATATTGCCTGGAAACTTTTCACCAAGGCTATTACACCTGAAATTGGTATACAAAATTCAGTATTAGAGGGTGATATCAAATTGGGAGAAAAAGTATTTGACACCATCGCGGTGATGGCCTGACCATACGTTGATATTATTATATTATAATAACATATTATATGCACCTGTTATTGACATTGAATAATAAATCAAAAATCCTTATAAAATTCGAATTTCATCTAAATTTCATCTTCGAAATTTCCAACTTTTATAAACAATATACTTATAGTTAATTATTGTATAGCTTAATATATACAAAAATAAGTTTTTTTAATACAGACTGTACTGTTTTTAACTCATTAACTATTTGGTACAAAAAGTTAATACGCCACAATTGCTACCCGTTAAAACACGGGTTTTTCTTTTATCTGCTTGCATCTCTTAAAATGAGTTCTATCAGTCGTTTATACTCAAATTTTAGCTCTAAAATTTAAAAAACTGGCAGAATTTTACCCTATCCACATATTTCAGGAAAACCCTGCTGGCATTAATGTTGCCTAAAGGGGGTATGGTTTATTGAACAGTAAACCAATAATTAAACACAACGATATGAAATCAAATTTAAAAAAAACCACACTGCTGCTAACAGGACTTATGGTAGGTGGTAAACTATTTGCCCAATCACCTGACACAACAGCTTCAAGCTACGATTATGTTAAACCTTTTTCAGGTGGCGATAAATTACGTACCTGGTCGGTAGGTGTGCACGGTGGTATGTTAACCCCTTACACTATTTTTGGTACCAATAGCAGACAGGATTTTAAAAACCCGACAGAACAAATAGGGTACGGTGCTTACATTAAAGACCAGATTTTACCATCATTAGGCATACAAGCCGATTTCTTGCGTGGTAAGGTAAAAGGTAATAACAGCGCCCAGGTAGATGCTTCAGGTAACTCTATTTACAGCTCATTTACTACCAATATTAACTGGTCTGCGGCATTAAGCGCCAACATTACACTGGCTAACATTAACTGGCGCCACGACAAACCATTTATTCAGCCTTATTTAACAGTAGGTGGTGGATATATGAGTTACAAACAAAAAATCACCACGGCAGGCGGTCAGGAAACCAATTTCAGAGCCGATGGGAAATCTACTAAAGAAGTTTTCATCCCGGTTGGCCTTGGTTTGAAATTTGACATTGCTCCGGGTGTAAACCTTGATCTGGGTTACCAAGTTAACTTTGTACAATCTGACAACTTTGATGCTAATAACTATGGATCAGGTAACGACAGATTTTCTTATGCGCACGTAGGTTTGGAATTTGCTTTAGGCAGTCGTAAAAAACCTCAAATGGCAACTCACAACCCTGTATCATCAATGCGTAAGGAATACTTATGGGAAAATCAACAAACCAAAACCGCATTACAACAACAAATTGATGCGGAAAAAGCTAAAAACGACCAGTTAAGAAATGATTTGAACACTACTAATGCTAACCTTGCCAAATTAACAGTTGATAGTGATGGCGATGGGGTTTTGGATATTAATGATAAATGTCCAAACACACCTTCTGGCACTAAAGTAGATGGTTCAGGCTGTCCATTGGCTAAACCGGTTATTGTTGTAACCGAAGAAGACAGGAGAGTGGTTAAAGACGCGATCAAAAACCTGGAGTTTGATTTAGGTAAATCAACTATTCGTGACCATTCATTACCAAGCTTAGATAGGGTTGCTAACTTACTGATCAACAAAAACTTCAGCTTAAAATTAGCAGGCCACACTGATAATACAGGTTCTAAAGATCTGAACATGAGGTTATCAAAAGACCGTGCAGAATCAATCAAATCTTACTTAGTAAGTAAAGGTGCTAATGCATCACGTATTGAGGCTACAGGTTATGGTCAAACACAACCAATTGCATCTAACAAAACAGCTGCGGGCCGTCAGGCAAACCGTAGGGTTGAATTCACACTTTATTAATAGTTGAATTTCACTTAGATACGATCTATAAAACAGGAAAGCCACTCAAATGAGCGGCTTTTTTGTTACCCTCACATCATTGCGAGGTACGAAGCAATCTCTACATATGCAGGTCAATTAACGTAGGCTATTCTGTTTACTCGGTATAGCATAGAGATTGCTTCGTACCTCGCAATGACGCGTTTTTATTATTATTCTCCCTCAAAAAAATCTATCAGACCACCAAAATAGCTGTTGTTCCAGCCGTCAACCATATCATCAAAGTCGTTATCCGGAATATTGGTATGTCTTAGCTCAACAGATGATCCTCCTTTATCAGGATGCAGTTTAATAGTTACTATGGAGTTATCAGATTCACCTTCAAAATACCATTGCTGTACTATTTTTTTTCCTGGTTCAAACTCTATGTTTTTTCCGGTAATACTGCCATCCCACATGGAAAATTCAGTGCCTGGTTCAGTCGACATTTCTACGGCTTCACCTGTCCATAATTCTATAGTAATGGGATTGGTTAAGGCCATATAGATCTCTTCGGGAGTGGCCGGTATGCTGTAATATTTTTTAAAATCTTTCACCTGCGCAATTTAGCAGAATTAATTTTAGCTTTTAAATTAAACATTAACAGGGCCAATAGGTAATACAGTCCTGCCGTAAATCTCATTCAGTACATTGGCCATCCCGGTGTATATAGCCGAAGCGCCGCAAATGATTCCTTCGTAACCAGCTAAATGTTTTATACTGCTGTTGCCTGTGGCATCGCCGGCTACCAGTAAAAAGAACAATATGGTTAAGGATGCAAATACAAACTGTAGCGCCCGGTTTAGTTTTAATGTTCCAAAAAACAACAAGAAGGTGAATACCCCCCAAACGCTTAAATAAGCACACATAGCTCCCTCTGATGGTGCTGCACCCCAACCCAGTTTAGGCATTACTATTAAACCAACTAAAGAGAGCCAGAAGAAACCATAGGAAGTAAAAGCCGTTAAGCCGAAGGTATTATTCTTTTTGGCTTCAATTACACCGGCAATTACCTGTGCCAGTCCACCGTAAAATATCCCCATGGCCAGTATCATGGTATTCATTTCAAAAAAACCGGCATTGTGGATGTTTAATAATACAGTGGTCATACCGAAGGCACAAAGACCAAGAGGAGCAGGGTTGGCAATGCCATCTTTAACAGTTACGGGTGTTGTAGGGATCATAATAGGTTAGATTTTTATTTGGTTCACTGCAATCTAACTGATTTATAAATATTAAGCAAATTTTTACAACTCAAGGGGTACTTTTGCGTTAAGTAATTACCTATGCAAAAATTAATATTGATACGCCACGGCGAAAGTATTTGGAACCTGGAGAACCGCTTTACCGGCTGGGAAGACGTTGATCTGTCTGAAAACGGTTATGAACAGGCCAGAAATGCAGGCCGTATACTTAAAAAGAACGATTATAATTTTGATGTTGGCTTTACATCATACCTTAAACGATCCATCAAAACCCTGCATTTTATTTTGGAGGAGTTGGATCATCTCTGGATACCGGTTGAAAAATCATGGCGGCTGAACGAACGTTTTTATGGCGCGTTACAGGGTATGAATAAAGACGATGCCATAGCCCAATATGGACCAGAACAGGTGCAAAAATGGCGGCGCGATCCCAATGAACACCCGCCGGCTATTACACGGGATGACCCACGTTACCCGGGGTATGATCTGCGCTACAATGACCTGACGGAGCGTGAATTGCCACTAACCGAGAACCTGGGCGAAACCATGGACCGTGTTTTACCCTTCTGGAACGAACGTATTGTAAAAGCCATGCGACGGAATCAAAAGGTAGTAGTAGTTGCCCATGGAAATAGTCTGCGCGCTTTAATAAAATACATTGACTGCCTGACCGATGAAGAGGTGACCAACTTCGAAATACCTACTGCTACACCATGGGTGTACGAACTTGATGAGGGTTTAAACCGGATAAGACACTATTACCTGGATTAACCCAGCGGGCTTATAGTTTCCCTTTTATATGTGCGGTATTTGTTTATATTCGTTGCATTATAACTCTTATCCTCGCTTAAAAATGAAAAAGTCTGATGTGTATGAAATTACCATAAAAATTCTTGGTATTTATCTTTTGGTGGCGGATATTTCAAAATTACCAGGCTTACTTACCTTTTTTAGCTCGCATGGTGGTAATATGAATGTAGAACAAGGCGCAGAACAGATCAACTCACTATGGATCAACTGCCTGAGTTTTGCTTTATTACTCATACTGGCTATTTTTCTGATAGCTAAAACAAAGTTTATTACACGCATAGTTACCAATTCGGCCGACTACCAGGAAAACGTAAAACTATTTGCCGACAGAAAAGTGATCTATGAAATAGCGCTCCTGATCATTGGAGGCTTGCTGATCGTTAATACATTGCCCGATCTGATCTACAAAATATATAACCTGACCAATGCTGCTGATCAGCAAAGTGTGATATCTTCCTGCTCAAGGTTGTTTATAGGCATTATCACGGTTGCGTTTGGTAAACGCATTGCCGCTTACTTTGCTAAAGTCTAAATAAAAAGGCCCCGTTCCCGGAGCCTTTAATATTATTACGGCAGATAAGCTTATACAGCTTCGGCAGTTAGTTTTTTTGCGGATGCTAAAGTCACCCCGGTTAGCTGATCAGCAAAAGCGATGAAGGCTTTGCTTTCCGTGATCAGATCCTGGTTATCAATCAGGTTTTGCAGATTAACTTTTCCGATTACAAACTTATAGCTGCCTGAGTAATAACGTTCTTGTATATGCTTAAAGTTTAAAGCTTCAACCAGGCTTTCGTCATCGTATCTCAGGTAAATATTCAGTTCAATATTATTGGTAAAGTTAAGATCAGTTTTTTCTTTAGCTTTTTTATACTCGTATTGATAATTGTAACGCAGAGCCGCGATGTCTGATAATACCGCCGACCCGGTAGGATGACCGCCTGCACCTTTACCAAAAAAGAATTGCTGATCGGCAAACGCTGCCTGCACGGTTACCCCATTATATTCGTACTCTACGTTGTATAGAAACTCTGTTTCGTTTACAAATTTAGGCAGCACAAATAAAGCAACATTACGCTCATCCAGTTCTTTGGCTACAGGAACCAGCTTTATTTTCAGATTTTTTTCGCGAGCATATTGCAAGTCCTGTGCACCGAGGTTTTGTATCCCGAAGTTGAATACTTCATCGGGCTGTACAATTACGCCATAGGCATGGGCGGCGGCTATTACCAGCTTATATTTGGCATCAAATCCACCTACATCACTGGTTGGGTCAGTTTCCGCAAAGCCAAGATCCTGAGCTTGTTTCAGGGCGCTATCATAATCCAGCCCCTCAATAAAGCCTTTTGAAAGGATATAATTTGATGAGCCATTAAAAATACCGCTGATAGAGTGCAGCAATTCATTATCATAATACTCTTCCAGGTTACGGATGATCGGGATACTACCGCAAACCGCACCCTCGTATAATAAAGATGTACCATATTTATGCTGCAACTCAATTAATTCCTCCAGGTGTAATGCGATCATTTTTTTGCTGGCCGAAACCACGTTTTTACCAGACTTTAGCGCTCTTGATACAATTTCAAAGGCAGCTTCGGTGTCATTAATCAGTTCAACTATGGTATTGATCTCCGGGTTATTCAGCAGTTCGTCCCGGTCGGTAGTAAATAAATGCGCCGGCAGGGAACGCTCTTTATGCGGATCCTTGATGGCAAATTTCACAATTTCAATGTTTAAATTTTTGGTTTTAACGATATCATAAAGTCCTTGCCCAACTACTCCAAATCCAAATAATCCGATATTTAACTTTTTACTCATTACGCTGTACGTTGTAATTCTATAATTTTTCCTTTTACATCAGTTTTAAAAAACGATGTGATAATATTTGTTAATGCTTCTGTTTCAATTAAAAATCCATCATGACCGTAAAACGAATCCAACTCAGCAAAGGCTGATTTAGAAATGTGCCGGAACAGGTATTGTTGTTCTTCGATTGGGAACAACACATCTGAATGGATACCGATCACCAGGGTACGAGCCTTGATCTGGCTCAGTGCTTTTTCAACCCCATGACGGCCACGCCCCACATTATGCGAATCCATGGTTTTGGTTAAATACCAATAACTGTAGGCGTTAAACCGGTTCACCAGTTTCTGTCCCTGGTAACTTTGATAGGTCGATGCGCGATAATCATCCGTTTTATCATCGCTTTCTTCCTGCTGAGTTATGGAATAAGTTTTATAGCTACGGTAGGAGAGCAGGGCAATACTTCTTGCCGCTTTAAGTCCTTTTTGACCACCATCAGGTGTATTAGCATAAAAAGTACGATCAGTAGCAATAGCCAAACGCTGCGACTCATTAAACGCGATCCCCCAGGGTGAATGACGCGCGTTGGTAGCGATCAGGATCAGGTTTTTGATCCGTTCTGGCTCTATAATAGCCCACTCCACAGCTTGTTGCCCGCCAAGTGAACCACCTATAAGGATATGTATATTATCGATCTGGAGATGGTCAGCAAGCAACTGGTGAGCTTTTACAATATCCCTAATGGTAAACTGCGGAAATGCCTGGTAATAAGGCTGTCCGCTTACCGGATTAATGCTTAACGGATTACTTGTACCATAAGGTGAACCCAGAATATTAGCACACACAATAAAATGTTCTTCAGGGTTAAAAAGAAACCCGGTACCAACCAGGCCTTTCCACCAGTCAAATACATCGGCGTTGGCTGTAAGTGCGTGGCAGATCCAGATCACATTATCCTTTGCCTTATTTAACCTGCCATAGGTGTGAAAACCAATTTCCAGATCCTGTATTTCCTGACCCGATTCGAATTCAAATGCTTCTGTGTACTTAAATATTTCTGTATTCATTATTTTATTAAAAATATTCTCCCTTCTTAAATCTCCACGTAGGAAAGATTTTTTAAAGCCCTCCCTTTCGGGGAGGGTTTGGGTGGGGCTAATTATACTAACTCTGCAGCAAGCTGCTTTACTTTGGCAAAAGCCTGTTCAAAATCGGCTTTGATATCATCAATATGTTCAATACCTACCGATATCCTTAATGATGTTGGTGTAACACCTGCTGATAACTGTTCTTCGTCAGAAAGCTGTTGATGCGTTGTGGCCGATGGTTGAATGATTAGCGTTTTGGCATCACCCAGGTTAGCCAAATGGCTTACCAGTTGCAAACTGTCGATAAAATTACTTGCTTGTTGTTTGTCGCCTTTAATCTCAAATGATAACACTGCTCCAAAACCATTTTTTAAATATTTTTTTGCAAGTGCATGGTATGGTGATGATTGAAGCCCTGGATAGCTAACAGTAGCTACCTGTGGATGCTGCTCCAGCCATTTAGCCAGTTCCAACGCGTTATCTACATGGCGTTGTACACGTAGCGACAAGGTTTCTAAGCCCTGAATGTTCAACCAGGAATTAAACGGCGACTGTGAAGGGCCAAAATCACGCAGTCCTTCCACACGGGCACGTATAATAAACTGAATATTACCAAACGGGCCGCCTATGCCAAATACATCGGCAAATACCAACCCGTGGTAACCTTCAGATGGTTCTGTAAACTGCGGAAACTTACCATTACCCCAATTGTAATTACCACCATCAACTATAACACCACCAATACTGGTACCATGACCACCGATCCATTTGGTGGTTGATTCTACCACGATATGAGCGCCATGCTCCAACGGGCGGAATAAATATCCTGCCGCGCCAAATGTATTATCTACAATAAGCGGCAGATCGTACTTTTTAGCCAAAGCAGCTACTTTTTCGAAGTCAGCTATGGCAAATCCCGGATTACCAACGGTTTCCAGGTAAATAGCCTTGGTTTTATTATCAATTAAAGCCTCAAGGCTTTCGGCTGTATCATCTTTTGCAAAACGGGCATCAATACCCAAACGTTTAAAAGCTACTTTAAACTGATTGTAAGTACCACCATAAAGGAAAGGGGAGGTTACAAAGTTATCGCCGGCCTGTAGTATATTGTTTAAGGCCAAAAACTGCGCCGCCTGGCCCGATGCTGTGGCCAAAGCCGCAACACCACCTTCTAAAGCCGCTACACGTTTTTCAAACACATCTGTAGTGGGGTTCATTAAACGGGTGTATATATTACCAAACTCTTTCAGCGCGAAAAGATTGGCCCCATGCTCCGCATTTTTAAATACGTATGATGTGGTTTGGTAAAGCGGCACAGCGCGTGAACCTGTTGTTGGATCAGGTTCCTGACCGGCATGTAATTGTAGGGTTTCGAATTTTAAATTGTTGGCAGACATAGTTGTAAGATTGAAATGCGTTTAATTAATTTTTTAACGATTTGATGGATTTTTAACTGGACTGGTAAATGACCTTACCAGTTGTTGCAACACGTGTATTTTTCGGGATCGGAAAAAGAGTGCGTGTCAGATCGATCAGCAGCAGCAACACATACAAATACCGCTAATATTTAAGCTAATATGTTGTATACTACCGTTTGAGGTGTTAAAAATACTGTACTGATTAAATTTAATTAAACTTTTCATGGTTATAAATTTATATTCCCCGGGGTTATTTTCCGGGACAGGAATTGGCACCTTCTCCAATTTTGGAGGGTTGCCAGCGGGTCATTGAGCCTGATCTCTCGCCGCTTCTTTATAAATCAAAACCCGAACTATCGCGGAGAATTGATCAATGGTATCGCTACCAAATATTGTTGCAAATATAGGGTGATATATATTGAAATTCCAAATTAAATTTTAAAGTGAATAATTTTAACTGATAAGCCGTATTTCACTATGTCAGGATATGAAGTATATTTGTCTATTGTAAAAGTGAAATACTGAACCTTATGCCTAATTCTTTTTCATTCACACACCTAATCGCTATACTTGTTATTTCGTCATTAATTCTCCAGTCGAACGCCTATGCGCAACTAACTGATTCTACATCCAAAAAATTGAGAATTAATGGTTTTTGCTTGTGCCAAACTACCTTATCCGACTTAAAAAAAGCCGATGATAATTTACAGGAAGTCTTGGTTGAAGAAATGGATCTCCCTCCAAACTGTTATGGTCAGGACTCCCGCTTTGTAGCAGGAAAGGGCTATGCTATAGCAGGACAATCAGGAATGATATTTCAAAAAGATCAAACATCTGATTTCATTAGTAAGATCAGGCTAACCAAACAATTTACAGGAAATCTTCCCGATGGAACATTTATTGATCTGAGTAAATTTCTATTAAAAGATTTAATAAAATTATATCCAAACTTAAAAGATACATGGGGTTCAAGAGGGTGTTCTACATATTGGAATTTTTCAAATGGAGCCGTATCATTCTATGTAAAAATGGATTCCACAAAAAAGTCTCAATCTCTAACAGATGAAGCATATTACATGGATAAGCCCGTTGTCGCCATAGATATAACATTGTCTTGTTATGGCGAGGCAAAAGAAGATACCAGAGGGCACACCCTATCAATGTCGGAAATAAGTGATGATCCAATATATTTTATAGATAGCGTACAAGTGAGCAATAAGGAGCTCATGCGTTATAATCCGAATGACATTGCAATGGTCACTGTAATTAAAGACCCTAGTACAATCAAAAAATCAGGCATAAATGCCAAATATGGGTTGATATATATTGAAACAAAGAAATTTGATAAAGCACGTTTTCAAAAATACTTTTGTACAAAATCGCCTGAGTACACCAGACTTATTGCTACTGAAAAAGACTCCCATCTCCAATACATACTCAATAAAAGGCTATTGGACAAAAATTATGAAGGAGAACTGGCCGCCCTTAATGATAAAACATTTAATAGCTTAAAAATTATTAATAAACAACAGTTATCAAGTGAATTTGGAGTAAAAAACAAAGCTTATGGTGTTATTATTAGCTCCAATGTTTCATCAAATCAGCATAAATGAAAAAGCAATCTTAATTCAAGGCTTGCTTTAAATCCGCGATCAGATCGTCAATATGTTCCAGTCCGACAGACACCCTGAGTAAGTTACGTGGTGTTTTAGTATCAGGCCCCTCCACAGTTGCGCGGTGTTCTATCAGGCTTTCAACACCTCCCAGGCTGGTGGCACGGGTAAATAAGTTGAGTTTGTTAATGATGTTGTGTGTATCGTTTTCGTCACCTTTCACAATAAAGGATAACATACCGCCAAAAGCCAACATTTGCTCTTTAGCTATGGCATGCTGTGGATGCGATGGCAAACCCGGGTACAGCACACGTTCAACCTTAGGGTGTTGTTCTAAAAACTCAGCCAGTAACTGTGCATTTTGCACATGGCCCTTAACACGGTATGGCAATGTTTTAATGCTACGAGCCAGGTAATAGCAATCAGTTGGAGAGGGGATAGCGCCGCCCATTTCCTGTACCTGACGTATTTTTTGCCACCAATCACTTTTTTCTGCAGTGATTAATGCGCCACCCATCAGGTCACTGTGGCCACCAAAGTATTTGGTGGCGGAGTGCATTACCAGGTCGGCGCCCAAAGCAAGCGGTTGCTGACATATCGGCGTGGCGAAAGTATTATCGCAAACCACTTTAATTCCCCTGGCTTTGGCAATAGCGACAACCTTTTTAATATCGGTTATTCTAAGTAGGGGGTTTGATGGCGTTTCTATCCAGATCAACCCGGTTTCATGTTTAATATGCTGTAGCAACACCTCCGTATCGTTTACATCAATAAAATCAAAAGTTAAAATACCAGCAAACAAGTTTTTAAGTTGATTACGTAAACCATGATACATATCGTCCGGCGCGATGATATGCGTACCAGGAGGCAGCGATTGAAATACCGACATACCAGCCGCGTTTCCTGATGAAAAAGAAGCCGCATCAGCACCGTTCTCTAATTTAGCCAATAAATTTTCCAAAGATGCCCTGTTAGGGTTTGATGACCGGCTATAGATATGCCCGCCAGGGAAATCGCCATCAATACCGCGTTCAAAAGTAGTTGATAGTATAATAGGCTGTATAACGGCTTTTGACGACTCGTCCTTTTTATTCCCGGCATGTATAGCTATAGTTTCAATCTTCATTTGGCCAAATTAAATAAGATTATTTTTATACAGTGTAGCGGAGGATATAATTTTTCCGTAATATTTTAAAAACCTGTATCATGAAAGCGCTATACTTATCTGTTATCATTATTATAATTTCAATAACCGCCTGCAAAAAGGATAACATCGCCAACGAAAGTGAGTTTAACAAAAGTTATAAAACCTGGTTAAGTTTCAAAAGCACTGCACACAATACGTATCTCTATACTACTAGATTTGGATCTGTTTTCGGTTATGGTAGCGAAACAAAAATTACAGTAATTAATGGAAAAATTACTTCCCGGGATTTTACCGCTGTTCGACAACGAAGGGACGGTACCAATAAGCAGGATACCGTTTCGCAATGGCATGAGGACACCGATCATATCAATACACATCCTAATGATGCGGGCGAATCCCTTACTTTAGATGGTGTTTATCAAAAGGCCAAAGCTACCTGGCTTAAAGCCGATAAGAAAACCAATGACATTTATTTTGAAGCGAAAAACACCGGCATGATATCCAGCTGCGGCTTTGTTCCTAAAGGATGCCAGGATGATTGTTTTAATGGCATTACTATAAGCCTGATTACCTCTGTGCAATTTTAGTGTCATTTACTTCCATCAACTTTGCAATGAATTATCTCATAAAGCATAGTTTTATGCTTTTTAGTACATTTGCGCAAAGTTTTTTTCATGGAAGCTGAAGGTAATTTACAGTTATTATTACAAAATCCGGATCTATCCGCTGATTTAAAGCACATTGCCGAAAAAGTGCTCAACAATGAACGCGTCACCTTTGATGAAGGCGTGATATTGTATGAGCAGGGCGACCTGGGTTATCTGGGCGTTTTAGCCAATTACATCCGCGAAAAACGGCATGGCCATAAAACTTATTTCAACCGTAATTTTCATATCGAGCCCACTAATTTGTGTGTTTACGACTGCAAATTTTGCTCATACTCGCGCCTGCTGAAACAAAAATCAGAAGGTTGGGAGTATACCATGGACGAAATGTTTAACATGGTGACTAAATACGATGGTGAACCGGTAACCGAAGTACACATTGTTGGCGGTGTTTTGCCACAATACGATGTCCCTTTTTACCAGGAGCTTTTTAGCCGTATCCGCGCACATCGTCCAGAATTGCACATCAAGGCGTTAACACCGGTTGAATATCACTACATATTTAAAAAAGCCAAAATTGACTATGCTACAGGCATGCGCCTGATGCAGGAAGCTGGTTTACAGTCGATACCTGGTGGTGGCGCCGAGATCTTCCATCCGGAGGTACGCGACCTGATATCAAAAGATAAATGTACCGGTGATCAATGGCTGGCTATACATGAGGAATGGCACAAATTAGGTGGTCGTTCTAATGCTACCATGCTTTATGGTCATATCGAAAAGTTCTGGCACCGGGTTGATCATATGGAACGTTTACGTCAGTTGCAAGACAAAACGGGAGGGTTCCAAACGTTTATCCCATTAAAATTCCGCAATCAGGATAACCAGATGTCGCATGTGCCCGAATCAACTGTGGTAGAAGATCTGCGTAATTATGCCGTTGCTCGTATTTATCTGGATAATTTTGATCATATCAAAGCTTATTGGGCTATGATCAGTCGTACCACGGCACAACTATCCCTGAACTTTGGGGTTGACGATATTGATGGTACGCTTGATGATACTACCAAAATATACTCCATGGCTGGTGCCGAAGAACAACACCCGGGCATGAGTACCAAACAACTGGTAGAGTTGATAAAAAATGTGGGCCGGCAACCAATTGAGCGCGACACTTTATATAATGTGGTAACCGACTTTACTAATTTTGAATTCCCGGAGACTGAGCCCAAACCCCAATATTACAAGCTACCGGTAATTAACTAAAAAGCTTAAAGCAGAAGGCTCAAAGCCTAAAGCTATAAAACTTAGCAGAAATCAAGCAAATAAAGCTTTAAGCCTTCGGCTTTGAGCTTTCAGCTTAAAATTGAATGATACAAAAAACCTTATATATAGTACGCCACGGCCAAACAGAGCTTAACAGACTAGGCGTTGTACAGGGCCGGGGAATGAATACCGATTTAAATGATGAAGGGCGTAAGCAGGCCCTCCAATTTTATGAAGCGTACAAAAACATATCCTTTGATAAAATATACATATCGGCCTTAAAGCGTACTCAGCAAAGTATTCAGCCTTTTATTGATCTGGGTATTCCGTATCAAAAACTATCTGGTTTGGATGAGCTGGCCTGGGGAATACATGAGGGACAACCTGCTACAGTCCAAAACAAAGCCGCCTTTTTACAGATCATGCGCGACTGGCTTGATGGCCGTTTAGACAGCAAGTTTGAAGGCGGTGAAAGCCCGAACGAGGTGGAGATCCGCGAGCGGGAAGCGCTTGATGTGATCATGAGCCATCCCGAAGAAAAAACCGTACTAATATGCATGCATGGCCGCGCCATGCGCTTGTTGCTTTGTATTCTGAGCGGGAAACCCCTTACCGAAATGGATACCTTTCCGCACCAGAACCTGGTTTTATACAAAGTAATATACGACGGCAAAAAATTTGAGATCGTCGATTTTAATAACTCCGAACATTTAAAACAATCCTGAAAGAGAGCGTTTCTGTGAATAAAATAAGAATTTCAGCTGTAAGCTACACTAATACCAAACCCTTTATATACGGCATCCAACATAGTGGAATTTTAGATAAAATTGAATTGAGCCTGGATATGCCCTCAGACTGCGCTCAAAAACTAATTGATGATGTGGTTGATATCGGCCTCATTCCCGTAGCAGCCACCCTTAATTTACCACATTGGGAAATAGTATCTGAATACTGTATTGGTGCGGTTGGCGCGGTAAACTCCGTATTTATTTTTAGTAATTGCGATGTAAAAGACATCAAATACCTGCAACTTGATCCGCAATCTCGTTCATCCAATAATCTGGCGCGGGTTTTATTAAAAAACTATTGGAAGGTGTATCCAGAATTGATTAAAGATGCTGCCGACTATAGCGAATCTACAGAAGCCAACACCGCTTTTGTACAAATAGGCGACCGTACCTTTGGCAAAAAGAGCAAATACAAATATGCCTACGATCTTGCCGAAGAATGGCAGAATTTTAAAGATCTCCCTTTTATGTTTGCGGGCTGGATAGCCAACAAGCCCATTCCGCAGGATTTTATGAATGAGTTTAACGCGGCACTGAAATATGGTCTCGATCACCGGGCAGAGCTTTTTAAGGAAATACCGATGCGTGATGATTTTGACATCCAGGATTACCTGATGCACAAAATTGACTTCGATCTTACCGATGAGAAAAAGAAAGCGCTTTACATGTTTTTGGATTATATAAAGGCATTATAAGTAAAAAATTCAAAACAAGTTATCCTCCGCCGTCTGTGTCCTCACAGGCGGCTTTTTATTTGATGCGGATTACCGGCTGTGAGGATACAGCCAGCGGATAAAGCATAATCCTTGCATAGGGGGCCATTTTGTTACAAAAGTGGGTTTACATGGTTTACATAATTCATGGTTTACATTTATTTATTTAATTGATAATCAAATAATTAGTTTTAATTTTCGTCAAATACTGGGTTTACAGTGTAAACCATAATATTCTCTGCGAAATACCATTGGGAACAAGGGCTTTGGGAATATAGACTTTGGGAACAAAGAACAAGGACTTTGGGAACAAGCATACAAGGATAAACACAATGAAGACATTTCAAAAATCCTTGCTCCTTGTTCTAAAAATCTTCGCTCCATATATAAATCGTTAATTAATGAAAAAGTGCATATCCGCGTCCCTTTTTGTTTACACATTTTTAATATTGTAAAACCTTCTGGTATAAAATACATTGGTTATATTAAAACAATTAAATTGTAACTCAATGAACCCATCATTAAAAGGACAAGCAGCCCTGGTTACAGGTGCCGATAGCGGTATTGGTAAAGGCGTAGCCACGGCATTGGCTGCTGCAGGTGCAAAATTGGTTATCAACTACGCACACAATCATGATGCTGCCGAGGCTACTGTTGCCGAAATAAAAGCGGCCGGCGGCGAAGCATTTGCTGTACAGGCCGATGTAAGCCATGAAGATCAGGTAAAGGCAATGTTTGCTCAAATGTATGCCCAGTATGGCACCATTGATATACTGGTAAACAATGCCGGTTTACAAAAGGATTCCCGGTTTGTAGACATGACCCTGGATGACTGGAATACTGTGATCAGCATTAACCTTACCGGTCAGTTTTTATGTTCACGTGAAGCGACAAGAGAATTTATACGCAGGGGAGTAGTTGAAGAGCGAAGCCGTGCAGCCGGCAAGATCATTTGCATGAGCAGTGTTCATGAAGTGATTCCTTGGGCGGGGCATGTTAATTACGCAGCAAGTAAAGGGGGCATCAGCATGTTTATGAAAAGTATAGCCCAGGAATTGGCCCCGCATAAAATAAGGGTAGTAGGCATTGGGCCGGGCGCTATCCAAACTCCCATTAATAAAGCAGCCTGGGACACGCCCGAAGCATTGGATAAACTACTCACACTCATACCCTATAATCGTATTGGCAAGCCTGATGATATTGGCAAACTGGCCACCTGGCTGGCCTCAGACGAGGCCGATTATATAACCGGTACCACTATTTTTATGGATGGTGGCATGACTTTGTATCCGGGTTTCGCAGATAACGGTTAAATTGAGATTAAAAAAATGTGAAAAATCGGTTTAGCTAGTCCTAAACCGATTTTTTTATGCATTTTTAAATTTACATATTGTAAATTATACACTAAGTAGATTGTAAAAATTTAAATTTTTCATCATAAAAGTCATATAATTATAAAATATTCATAAAAGTTAAATTTTATTTGTCACATTGCTAATCTTAGCATACTTTTGTTATGGATTTAAAATTTAAACGAACATGAAAAAGATATTTATAACTACCGCAATTGCCGCTTTATTAAGTGTTAATGTATTTGCTGCCGATGGCGCTAAAAAAGTAGTAGATGGTGGAACTAATGTTTCATACATTGCTTTACACGGTTTTACAGTTGACTTTGCTGATGCAAAAGAAGTAAACTGGACAGTAACCAAAAATTGCCAGAAAGCTACTTTTACCATTGATGGCGTTAAGAAAACTGCTTTCTACAATCTTAACGGTGAATTTTTAGGTGTAACTCAAAGAGTTGACGTTAAAGCTATCCCAGCAAAAACTTTAAAACAAATTGCTAAAGATTACAAAGGTTACGAAATAGGTGAGGTTATCGTTTACCAGGCTAATACCGACCTGAACGACAACATCGATCCAACTTCATACTTTGTTGACCTTAAAAACGATACTCATGAAGTATTGGTAAGGATCACTCAACAAGCTAACCTTGAGTTTTTCCAACAAGTAAGATAATTCTAAAGAGTTTTCATAAAAAGCCATCCTGATATATCGGGATGGCTTTTTTTATGTCACAAGCTTGTTATTTTGCCATCCATTGTAACTATTAAGCAAACAAATCGGGGCTTTCTGTCTTTATTAATAAGTATAATATTATTAATATAATTTACAGATATGCCCAAGACCATCATTGTATCTAACCGGTTACCTATCAAAATTTCAAAAGCAGAGGACGAATACATTTTATCGCCCAGCGAAGGAGGTTTAGCAACCGGTTTAGGTTCGATATATAAACAAGGAAATAATGTGTGGATAGGCTGGCCCGGCATCGAGATTACCGAGCAGCAGGATAAAGATCATGTTTCCCATCAATTAAAAGAACTAAGCCTCATACCTGTTTTTCTTGATCAGGAAGAGATCAACCAATATTACGAAGGCTTTTCGAACGAGGTATTATGGCCTGTGTTTCATTATTACGCCTCTACTTACGCTAATTACAAACAATCCAACTGGGATTATTATCAGGCTGTAAATCAAAAATTTAGAGATATTATTTTAAGTATTGCCGAACCTGGTGATATTATATGGATCCATGATTACCAGCTATTGCTTTTA
Organism: Hygrocybe conica; assembly: GCA_900068975.1. NCBI lineage: Eukaryota > Fungi > Basidiomycota > Agaricomycetes > Agaricales > Hygrophoraceae > Hygrocybe > Hygrocybe conica. The sequence goes on from CEMM01323145.1 coordinate 173,871, forward strand.
CCTGCTTTGGTTAGGAATGAGCTGCCCGATGTCTCTATCGGCTTCTTCCTTCATATTCCATTCCCATCGCACGAGATGTTCCGGCTTATCCCCTGGAGATCTGAGTTGTTGGAAGGCATGCTGGGTGCCGACCTCATCGGCTTTCATACGTTTGACGATGTACGGCACTTTTTAGGTGCAACCTCTCGAATTTTACCGGTAAATACATCCTCAAACATCATTACCATGGATGAGCGTTCCATTGTGGTGGAATCATTTCCAATGGGTATAGATGAGCAAAAATATGCTACTCTACCACTGCAGGAGGATGTCAAAGAGCAGATTGAACAGATAAAAAATAGTTTTATAAATACAAAACTCATACTTTCTATAGACCGTCTTGATTATAGCAAGGGAATATTGCAACGCCTGCAGGCCTTTGAGCTAATGCTGGAGCTTTGCCCCGAGTGTATTGAAAAAATAACACTCTATATGATCGTTGTGCCTTCGAGGGATACCGTTCCGCAATACGCTCACCTGCGCGATGAAATAGATAAAAGGGTAGGTAATATCAATTCCATATACCGTACCATGGATTGGACACCCATCCATTACTATTACCGGTCGTTCCCGATCGAAACACTCTCCGCCTTATATCACACCGCCGACGTATGCCTGGTAACCCCCATGCGCGATGGTATGAACCTGGTAAGTAAAGAATATATTGCCAGCCGAACCAACAACGATGGTGTATTGATATTAAGTGAGATGGCAGGTTCATCTAAAGAATTAATTGATGCTATCATTGTCAATCCCAACAATACCGGCGAAGTCTGCAGGGCGATATTACAAGCCATCAGCATGCCGCTGGAAGAGCAGCAAAGACGGATGACCGCGATGCGGCAACTGGTCTCTAAATTTAACATCTCTCATTGGGTCAAAATTTTCTTTGATCGTTTAAAAGAGGTTAAGCTCATGCAACGCTCCATGCAAGCCAGGCATGTAAGTTTTGCTACGGAGCAATCTATCATTAACCGGTACATTAAAACTAAGAAAAGGATCATCTTTTTAGATTACGATGGCACCCTGGTAAACTTCAAATCGAACATTGAGCAGGCCAGTCCGGATGAAGAGTTATATAGTATCATTAACAAACTTTCTGAAGACCCGGCCAACCAGGTAGTACTGATCAGCGGTCGTAAACATGAAAACCTGGATCAATGGTTTAGCCATACCGATATATATCTGATTGCCGAACATGGTTCCTGGTTTAAAAAGCCCGGTACCAACTGGCATAAAATATCGGGCTTGAGCGATCAATGGAAGCATGATATTTATCCTATCCTGGAAACTTACGTAGACCGCACTCCGGGCTCCTTTATCGAAGAAAAAACATATTCGCTGGTTTGGCACTATCGCAAGTCGCAAAATGGCTTAGGAGAGCTTAGAGCAAGCGAATTGATGAACAACCTGAAATACCTGGCCAGCGATAAAGGATTACAGCTATTAGCAGGGGATAAGGTACTGGAAGTAAAGAACATGGATATCAACAAAGGTAAGGCCGCTTTAACACTCACAGAAGGTAAAGACTATGATTTTATTATTGCCTTTGGCGACGATTATACCGACGAAGATATATTCAAAGCCTTACCTGAAACTGCCATTACCATCAAAGTAGGCAGCAATTTATCGGCAGCTAAGTTTTATCTCCGTAACCCGATAGAGGTACGCAAATTATTGACCAGCTTTACCCAGCATACCACGGTTGAGGTAGGTTAATTATTGAATTAGTGATTTAGTGAATTACTGAGTTAAATCAGGTTCGCTAAATCACTAATTCCATAATGATTACAAGAATATTGGTCTATCCAGCTTTATGGCTATACGGTAGGCAGCATTCATTAAGCCCACATGGCTATAGGCTTGCGGGAAATTACCCCACTGACTGCCGTCCTGTTCATCAACATCTTCACTAAATAATAGCAGGTGATTGGAATATTGCAGCAGGTTTGCAAACTCGCGCTGCGCATCATCCAGCCTGCCAACGCTGGCCAGTGCCTCTACATACCAAAAAGCGCATATCAGAAAAGTGGTTTTAGGTTTACCAAAATCATCGGTATATAAATACCTGTAAAATAACCCATTAGGTGTCCTTAACTCTTTTTCTAATGCAAGTAAATGATCCTTTGCCCTTTGCGATTCCGGATCAAGATAATTCATCATGATCAATTGCAGCGTACTGGCATCGAGGTTAGAACTGCCGGCCGAATTGGTATATACTTTTCTTACCGGATCATAACAACTTTCGATATGCGCGGCGGCACGTTCTTTCAATTCTATAGCCCTGTCAACAAGCTCTTTATTGTCGATGGTGCGCGCCATTTTTTCGGCGGCCGAAGCTCCGGCCCATTGAAACAGGTTACTATAGCAGTGTATATTGGCCATATTCCGAAATTCCCAGATCCCGGCGTCCTTTTCATCAATGGTACGGTCAATTTTATTCAATAACGACTCTATCCAGCGTACAGAATCCTTACGTTCCGAAAAAACAAAACGATGATCGGTATACAGCGGGAGCAGGGATATCATAACCTGCCCATAAATATCGTTCTGTATATGCTCATAGGCCTGGTTTCCAATGCGCACGGGCTTGTTACCCATGTATCCATCCAGATCGGTCAATATCTCTTCAACCAGATTCTTTTTGCCGGTTATGCCATAAAGCGGCTGGTAGCGTTCGTCTTCAGAAAAGGAAATATCAGTAACATAGCCAAAGTACTTTTCCATTTCCTCAAAGTGCCCGATGTGATTTAGGGCCATGATCACATAATAAGTATCGCGCAGCCAGCAATACCGGTAATCCCAGTTACGGCCACTACCCGGTGATTCGGGCAAACTGGTTGTACTTGCTGCTATAATGGCCCCTGTGTCTTCAAACTGGTGTATTTTTAAAGCCAGTCCCGAGCGGATCACAAATGGCTGATAATACGTAGCGATAGAGGAGTGTTTGATCCAGGTACGCCAGTACTGCACAGTTTCGGCCAAAAAACGGTCGGCTGTGGATATCAGGGCAGCCTCCAGGGGTTCGCCATAGGTTAGGGCCAGGTATTTGGTTTCATTCAGTACAAATGCCTGTTCATCAAAAACATAACTAATGGGTATATTAGTTGTAAGCCTGATATTTTCCTCACCGCCAAGGTATTGAATATGATTACTTCCCCGGTTAACGGTTAATTTTACCGCGCCATATTCAGATACCGGTTCACACTTCACAATAACCCTCGGCGAACCTTCTATAGCTTCAATTTTCCTGAACAGCATTAAGGGCTTGTAGTACCGCTGGTGCTGGTAAAACCTCGGCGCAAAATCGGTGATGCGGTATTTACCACCGCTTTTGGGACTCACCTCGGTTATCAGCACATTGGTATTTTCAAGATAATGTTGTACCGAAGTATATTCTCCCTCAGGACGAATGGAAAACTCGCCACCCTTGGTTTTATCCAGTAAACCGCCAAAAATAAACGTGCTGTCAAATTTGGGCCAGCACAGCCAATCCACATTGGTATTTTTATTAATGTGGGCCAAAAAGGCGCAATTTCCAATTATTCCGGTCTCATAGGTATGTCTGCTCATTCAATTTTGTGCTTAGTCAATAGGTTCAACAATATTTGTGGCTTAATGTTGAGGTAAACTTTCAATGCACAAACTGAACCCATTTCACAATTGATTTTAAGTTTAAAACCTTATTATAAAATTCAAACAATGAAATAGGAGCGGAGGACTTTTTAAACCTCTATTTTAACACTTTTCCGGTCGAAAATGGATATAAAACGAGTCAAAAACTGGTGAAAACTTATTCAAAATCATTGATTTTAACACTTTTTAACAAATTTT
>CEMM01323153.1:4372-15944 GCA_900068975.1 Hygrocybe conica
AACGCACGGTAGTATTAGCCGTCATAATTGCGTTTACCATACGCCTATTGGGCGTGGAGGGTGGTACTGTCAAAACCATCATGCGAATGTTGGCGCCTGAGACGTATCATTTGCGCGTGGGGCGGGGAAGGAGACGAGGTTGTATGCCCTCCATTCGACACCTGGTCTCTGATATCAAGAACGACTCGGCAGGCAATGATTGCAACAACCACACGCTCTGTCCTAAACACAACAATGGTATGATGGGTGAGCTGGTGCGCACCGACTTGGAGGTACATACGAGATGAAGAAGGTCTGCAGTGTGGGCTACAGGAGAGATTCAACGGATATTTTTTTCACGTCATAACCGACAACGTACTGTCACAGTGGCCACGATGACGATGTTGGCAAGAGCGATAGCTGGTGTGTGATCACTTGTCATCCCACATCGGTGCTAATGATGAAAGGGACGTACCGAACATATACAGATAGTAGAGCAAACCTGGCGATCGAAATTTTTTTAAGGGATTGCAAGTGTTGAGTTTGTAAGACATACCATCTCGGAAAACCACATGAAACATTTGAGAACTCGCACCTCGTCTATCTGAAGGTGGAATTTATAACGAATGTCTCTGGTGGAAATCAAGACACTGACAGCTTTGGATGCCCCGGATCAGCATTAGCGAGAATAAGACTGCGTATCAGGATGAGTGATTTCGCGTCCCTCAGGCTTCGGCATTACGCCTCACCAGCCTGATATATCAACACGGCAATCCAGACTGCAGCAATGATGTGTGATGCATTTGTGACTGCGCAGACACGAAGCACGGGCGACATTGACGGTAATGGGGATACTTGGCGGCACCGGGACAATTGTTAGATCTGAAGCAGCCAATAGCATATGTTACTCACTTTCCACAGACCTGAGAAACACGACAACTATTCCGGCAATGGGCAAGTAGCACATAGCAAAAAATATGGGAAGACCGATGCACAATCGGCGGTCCCTGTTCCAAACCGCCCAGGTGCGCAGAGACAGGATGGCTGGAGGAGTAAAAAAAATGTCGTCATAGCGAAATTCGGATACAAGTGGGTTTGACTGACCCTCAGGCAAGACGTTCCCGATGTACAGTAGAATAGCCATGAGATTGTTTTGTACGTCGCGTAACACACCTCGGCCGTTGGATGTTGTTGGAATTGAACTAAGTACACAAATAAAATAAACTGTCCCATGGTTGCGAGAAAGAAAGAATATTCACAATACAACATTAGAGCCCCATCAACGAAGGGAATATATCTTGTGAGGAGAAACAAGATTTTGATAGGTGTCCAAGGGGAGGGCCAGACGAGAGACACTTCGCGTTGGAGTGTCAAAAAGTAGTCGTAGACCTGGCACGGCCGTCAGTTACCGCGACTATGAAAATTAATGTCGGTACTTGCGTATACTGCTAGCGCTGTGCTTGCAACTCCAAGGTGGCACACCCAGGTCAACTATGCTCGGGACGTCAGGCAAGAGACTTAGCCTACCATGAAAGTACTGTAAAACAGGTCAATGGAATTCTGCCGTCGAAGGCGATCCTACCACGTACCGTGACTACCTTCAGGTGTGTGAGTGAGTGCGATTAGGTACTCTTGAGGCGAGGCCATTATCGTCGACGAGATCGTCGGCAGTGGGAACTCTCAAACATCATATATGTGGATCCGGATTTGAGTTGGTAGATGCCCCAGGGAAGCGCTCGTCGGCCTACTGTCATTGATTCCGGCAGGTAGCGACCACGCGGTCGCTTGACAGGAATACGCCGTTGTGTTGCAATCATTCAGTATGAGACACGACGGCGTCTTGGGAATTTCAGGGTTCGCCTGGTTCAGCTGCTATGATGACTTACCTTCAGTATCTTCACTAATGTTATTAATAATACACACCGATACAATGAGTGAAAAGAAAAATGGAGGGAGACAAAGGACATACTCACGAGCTCAGCGTCGGAGACGACTGGGCTCGTATGGCTACAGTAGAATGGTATTTATACGAGAAAGAAAAAGGGGTACTCCCCATGAAACGGAAATGACAAAAACACGAGAGAGAGCACGAAATCATACGGGTCGGTCACGGATTCGGTCAGGCGCATGAGGGGTGCGTTTGGGATGATACACGTGTCGGATTACAACAACATAGAATCTTGCATTGTGGTTGTGGCAGTGGCAGTGGTGCTAACCACTGTAGGCAGGCGGTGCATCGGGAACAGAGCTGTCTCTGGTTGCAGTTTGTGGTGTCGCCATGATGGTATTGAACAACGGAGAGATCTCACGTCTGCGGGTGGGTGACAGCCGGGACAAGGTGTTGAGAGCGGTTAGGATGTCCGAGGTTTCACTCTCTGCTGGTGTGGATGCAGGTTGACTCTGACACCCAGACATGCTTGAGCTGGTTGTCGCTTCTGTGGGGTACAGGGACACCCCTCGTTGATTGGTGCTCGGATGCAAAAATGTAGTTGCAACTGGTGGTGTTGCAGTGTGAGACTGGGGGTGCAGATGTTCAGGAGTCTGGAGGTACGAATGAGTGGGGAGGTCGGGCTTTGGTGCCATTGAAGGTGCATTGGGTGTCCAGGATAGAATTCCAGCGTGATCAGGAGTAGTATGAAGTAATTCACCAGACGTCGGGGGACCTGGATATGGAGCGCAGCATCAGCAAGACGAGAGAGGACGAACAATCGCTATCTGACATACTCGAATGAAACACGGCTGGATTCCAATCTGAAAGACTACTGAGAACAATGTGGGCAAAAAGTAGTGTGATCTACTTACTGTAGCCCGTTGCCCCAGTCGTAGACATGACGACAGGTACAGAGGGGCCAGTAGGGGAGACCTCAGTCGGTAGGTTGACCACTTGCAACTGCGATGGCCTACGCTTTCGCAGACGAGCGATTATGAGGATGCATGCGATGACCATGATAACTCCTCCAACGATGCCGCCCGCAATAGCAGGCGTGTTCGATTTGCGCGATGATTTTGAGGTGGCAGATGACGGATGGGACGACACTGTGGAGGGAGATACTGCGGCAGTGGTTATGTGAGTAATGGAAGTAATGGACGGTGGTGACGTTAACGATGACACTGCTTGAAACAATCCTGGACTATACATAGACAATAAGTCAATGTCTGGTGTCGAGAAGATGATTTCTCACTTGGCAGTGAATGTTGAGAAGGAACCAGTGGGGAATGGACCGGTTTCGGGGTTGGTGACAGTTCCTGCCCAGGAGGGCATGGTAGTGAATGGGGGTTGCGCAGTATAGGAATGGAGAATCGTGTTGTTGTAGCGAGCAGAGGCATAAGTTGTCGTGTCGTCGTGCAGGCAGAACGAAGAAGAGCCGGGTTGGACAACGTAGAGGTAAGCAAAGTCAAAAACTGCTACAAAGCCGTAACCAGCTGGGACGTTGCTCATCAAGGCAAGATATCCAATTCCCAAGGGAAAGGTTATGAGGAAGAACACATCGCCGGCTACATCTGAGGAGAAAACGAAATAATACGTTGTTGATTCTGATCTGTTGTAGTAGAACAAGATTGGTTCGCATTGAGAAATGGTGGATGGAATTCGGATATCGTAGCCAATTGTACCACGATCCCCCATGTGAACCGCTTGTGTCGGTAGAGGCGGTTGTGCGACCACGGTCGAGGCAGAGATCGCCAGAAATACCGCCCAGGCTGTTGCTATCCTCATGGTGGAGACTGCGTTCAAACGTGCCTGTGCCTGAAATACACCTTGTATAGATCGGTCCATGCTGTCAGACTCTCCAAATCACTTTCGAAATCCTTGCATCAGCGCCGTTTTACTATGCTCGGATGGCGCACAAACCCAAGCTCAGGTGGTGATGGAAGGTGGATCGTTATGGCGGGGGCGCCGCGCCCCGTCATTGAGTCGGCGGTCAAGGTGGGTCGGATGCGATGGAAACGGTCTAACGTGCACTCACATCTGAACCACTCATGCGAGCCGAATGTGTCGGTGCAGCACCTTGATCGGCAATCTGCCCTCTTGCACATCCATCACCATGCTCGCTTGGCGGGATATTGCTGCTGAAGAGGAGCTCACGATTGCATACGTCGATCCAGGAATGGGCATGCATAAGCAGAGGGAGGCACTCGTGCTCTGGGGGTTTGGAGAGTGTCGGTGTGAGAGGTGTGTGTGTGAGGAGGCGGAGGGTGCGAGTAGGGACGAGGGGGATGGGATGGCTGGATTGGAGAGAGAACTGAGTGCTTGAGATCTTCCGAGTAGTGGCACTTGGCCACCGACATTTAGAAATCAAGTTGCAACTCTTTCAACTGCTCGTACATCGCCGAGTTGGTTGCTTCGCGCTTAGTATGGACCCAGGCGGTGGCTTAGGTTACATTCCACGCAGACCGTCACCATATAGATTCAAGTTCAATTGGAGCACTCGTCATCAACAGTACCGTTTTCGCGCTACACCGTGATCTCCACCGTTCAGAAGCCATGGGGAATGTTCACTCGGGTTCGACGTTGACTCGGGCAAGTGGTGCCCTGGATTCCTTTGTCGCAGAGTTGGGACCGGATATTGTCTATGAAAAGACGTGCGTCAATCCTCACCGTGTCCTTTAGACTCCTTTAATCCCCATAATAGTCTCGGCTCTGCGCGCTTCCTAAAGACAGTCAAGTGCCGACATCGAAATGGGTATATTGTTGTCAAGATTTTCATCAAGCCTGACCCCGGGTTGAGTTTGAGAAATTACATGCGCAGGCTCAAACGTATGTCAAATTCAGCTGTAAATCGAAGTAGCCTTTTGTGCTGATACGATTCAGTCGAGCGAGAAGGTCTTACGGATATGGCAAATGTTTACAATTATCAGAGTTTTGTCGAGACCGACAAAGCCGGTTACATGATTCGACAATGGATAGCAAGCAGTCTCTACGATCGTATCAGGCATCAACCTTCCCTTAATTCCAATTTTCGTCAGTGCTGACGTCGCACTAGCACTCGTCCATTCTTGAGCATGATCGAGAAGAAATGGATTGCATTCCAGCTCCTCAACGCCCTTCGTGACGCCCGCAACAGAAAGGTAGCCCATGGCGATATCAAGTCTGAGAACATCCTAGTAACATCGTGGAATTGGGTATACTTGTCCGATTTTGCGTCATTCAAGCCGACATTCCTTCCACTTGACGACCCATCCGACTTTTCTTTCTTCTTCGATGCATCCGGTCGACGCACCTGTTACATCGCACCAGAGCGTTTCTATACGGCTGCGAACAATCCTGAGATTAGCGCCAAAAAATCTAAACTTGCCCAGGACGACACTGAAGGGAGAAGAGACGGCAAGGTTACCGAAGCTATGGACTGCTTCAGCCTCGGTTGCGTCATTGCGGAACTATTTTTGGAAGGCGCCCCATTGTTCACCCTGAGCCAGCTATTCAAGTACAGAGATGGAGACTACAACGTTGACGGACCCCTTGGAGYYATCGACGATCAGGACGTTCGGGTACGYTCATCTTTTATCTCTTGTGAGTTTGAATGCYAACGTCAAATTGGTCACAGAACATGATCAAGCAGATGATCGCCCTCGATCCCTCGGCCCGACCTTCTTTTGATACCTTGTTGCATACGTCGCGAGGAACTGTATTTCCGGAGTCGTTTTATTCCTTCTTTCACAACTACGTGTCGTCAATCAATGACTCAAGCTCTATTCCTCCGTCTCCCCCTCCCACAGTATCCTCCCCTCCTACACCGCACCCGGTCGCACCAACCATTTCCGTCAGCCCTACAGTTAAATCAACGGCGGGAGGACAACAGCTAGGCCCATCCGTGAACGATGCAACGGTGGACGCGCTCCCGAGTGATTCAGACCACCGAATGCAGCGGATCTGGGGGGACTACGAAAGCGTGGAGCCCTATCTCGCTCTTGAGGCCAGTGAGGAGGCGGTGATGATGGATGCCAAAATTGAGCATTTGTCGTCTGCCCAATCTCTCCAGGCATTCGAGGACGTACTTCCGGTAGAACTCAGTATACCGAATAGAGACTCGAAGTTGAGAGGCGCACTGCAATCGGGTCCCCGAGCTGCAACAGAAGGTGTGTATTGTTCTTGCGATCAAACATGAGAATCTGATTGCCCTTTGCCGTAGATGGGCCTGCACTGATTATCCTGGCCCTTGTCGCGGCCAACATTCGGAACTGTTCACTCCCAAGTTCCAAGATCCGTGCTTTGGATATATTCCTTGCGCTGTGCTGCCACCTGACTGATGAAGCCAAACTGGATCGCATGGTTCCTTATGTTGTGGATCTCTTGCACGATGATGCTGCAATTGTTCGAGCTGCTGCACTGCGCACGCTCATGCAAGTGGTCTGTTTACAGCCCTCTCTTAGGTTTGTCATGAACTGACGAGTGTCTGAGGTAGCTCATGTTGGTGACAGTAATTACACCGTCAAATGCCGCCATCTTCCCAGAATACATTATTCCGAACATCAAACACCTTGTTCAAGATCCTGAATTATCTGTTCGATGCATGTACGCGCAATGCATCGTGCACCTAGCTGACACGTCTGTGAGATTCTTGGAGATGGGCCAAGCATTGAAGGCGCATGGCACACACAAGCTTTCCCCTAATGCACGAGAATATGAACAGGCACACTTTGAGGTAAACAGTTCTGCCATCCATTCACTCGAACGAACTGACAGTGTTTCTTACAGGTATCATACGATACTAGCATGCAAGAACTGCAGAACCACATTCAAGAACACCTCTCCATACTTCTCGTTGACCCGTCAAGTGTGGTCAAGCGGGCCATGTTGCACAACATTTCTTCACTCTGCATTTTCCTCGGCAGGCAGAAGACAAACGAAGTTCTACTGAGTCATATGATCACATATCTGAACGACCGTGATTGGCTGCTACGATATGCATTTTTTGAGAGCATTGTTGATGTGGCGGCGTGCGCGGGAGGAAGGAGTCTTGAGGAGTATATCCTTCCTCTTATGATCCAAGCGTTATCTGGTGAGCGCTAACCCAACCCTGTGCTAATCCAAGTTTGGACTCAATCTTGAAATAAGACGTCGAAGAAACAGTTGTCGCGAAGGTTCTTGTTGCTCTGAACAGCCTATGCGAACTCGGACAGTTCCAGAAGATGCGTATCTGGGAGTTGATGAGCTCGACTCTCGGATTCCTTTATCATCCAAACGTGTGGATCCAACAGGGTACGGCTCTCCATTTTTGTTTTCCGGGGTGCCAATTGTCTCTTCTGCAGGTGCAGTGGCTTTCATCGCCTCTGCGGCGAAACAGTTGCCTTCGAGTGACGTATGGTGCATCCTTTATCCTTCCCTGCGACATTTCTTGAAATCCGATGTCGTTGCATTGGACGAGCGCAGCCTAATGGTTTCCATGAAATCGCCGGTTTGTTGCATTTTCGTTTGATTCATCGACATTCTCCTGACATAATTATCGTTAAGCTGCCACGGCCGATTTTTGATGCTGCCGTCCATTGGGCTATGAAAGCCGACAAGACAAGCTTCTGGCGAACCCATCGCCGAGGCAACCCGAAACCTTCCTCACCTCGAGAGAGCGTGATGTCCATTCGTAAGGGTGGCGGAGTCATTACCAGGAGCAAGTCTGAAGAGTCAGTGATCCGACACGTCATTCGAGTGAGAACTGACAATTCTACGCAGAGATGAAGCACATCTTACCAAACTTCAACAACTTGGTATGACAGCAAGCGAGGAGTCAAAATTGGTAGCCATGAGGGAACACATACTGAGATTGGCAAATAATACATCAAGGTGGGTGAAGCTCTGCCGACTGCATGCATGGCTGATGCAATGTATACAGTTACGCGTCACGGCTCAACTCAGAGGCCGAGACTGAGAAGAATCTTAGGACAGTTGGTGTCGTAGAATTTCTCAGGCTTGGCGTCACACCGCAAACGGTGTTCTTGAAGTCTCGTTCTTTAGACTCTGGGATACGCTCCTCTCGTATTCCGACACCACTTTCGCACAGATCAATTGACGTGTACGGCAGGCCGCTTACCTCGTCCCCCACTCGTGGCAGTCGATTACTGGCAGGAGATTCTGGAACGGGTGCACCTTTCGAAGACCTTCGCCGTCGACTCGCAGCAATTAACGGATCGGCATCTTCTCTGGGTCAAGGCCATGTACATCGAGAGTTGCGGAGTCCTTCACCGTTGGTCACCGGGCCTCCTGTTGCTTCCACTGGTTTGCCTGCTGTTCCCAACCGTCCGGCCAGTCCAACCGAATCCATTGTATCCACATCAAATTCTTCGACATTGCGAGCCACTTACCGACTTCAGGTTGGAAGCACTGATGGACAGAAGGCCGCGCCTGCTGTAGGGTCATCGAAAACCAACGTCGCTGGACATCTCGAGGCGACTTCGAAGATGCGCCTTGAACGTTCTCCGGATCCATCTGGGAGATCATCGCCAGTCTCTGCAGCTGACACATTCCGTGGGAGTCACAGGCCCCGGGTGCCCTCCTTATTACCCATCCCAGCTTACGGTGAGGTCCGCACCCTTATATGCGCTGTTCGTCTGTTTGATATTCCACCTAGATGAATCCGGCATTAGCAATATCCTGGAAGAGCTCTTCTTGGACAATAATCGCGAGTTGCAACAGGACTTTGGACCTAAGGTTCACGAAGGACCTGTCCGGCGGCGAAATGTCGTAAGACACAACTTCGTGCCTCGTGACAATACAACCAGGCGACTGGAAGCGACACTCATAGCCAACCTCACCTCGCATTCTGATGCTGTTACTGGTTTGGCGGTGTCACCGGACCACATGTTCTTCGTCTCGTCTTCTGATGACAAAACCGTCAAGGTGTGGGATACAGCGCGACTCGAGCGAAATGTCACGAGCAAGCCGAGGTACACTTACGGACAACACCACGCCAAGGTCAAGTGTGTATGCATGCTGGAAGGCGTCCACTGCTTTGCTAGTGCTGCCGATGATGGGAGCCTCCATGTTGTCCGAGTACAAGTGACGCAAGGCGGGAACCTACCCAAATACAACAAGCTTCAGGTCATTCGAGAACACCGGGTCGACCATGTCGGAGAGTACATTACGTGCATGACTCACTATAACACAGGTATTGTCCATGTTGTGACCTGGTAGTCGAAGTTGCTCACATTCTATTAGATGCGTCGTCGAATCTTGTGTACACTACAACACACTCCGTCATCACGATACTGGATTTGCGATCCATGCGAGTCCTTCAGACGATGGAAAACCCCAGACAGTATGGGCCTATCACCGCCATGTGTATGGACCGGAAGCGCTCCTGGATCATTGTAGGGACGTCCACTGGAGTTTTATCGCTCTGGGACAGACGGTTCGGACTGCTACTGAAGAGCTGGCACGTCGGCATCGCATCCACGGGGCGATCCGTTCGCATCCATCAATGCGTCATTCACCCGTCACGAGGACAAGGGAGGTGGATCATGGTCGCTGTAGAAGCATCCAGGCTCAGCCCAGAGAACGCTTCCACACATCTCGTTGAGGTCTGGGACGTCGAGAAAGGCACTCTTGTTGAGACCTTCGTGACGAGAACCGCCGCCTCACCCTCTGACCCTATTGAAGAACCTCACGTCAATACCGGGATCGACGCTAATACCAATCCAGCTGCAGCCATTGCTGCTCTCGTCCGCTCACGCCAGGCGCTCTCTGGCAATGTACACAATCTCATCAAACGCAGTCGGACATCGTCGCAAAGCACCTACAAAGATGAATTGGTACCCGCACCCGCGCCAGATGTTCGTGCTATCTTGGTTGGATCCGATTTCGGCGGATATTCGATGATGCACCGACCTGATCCGAGTGGGCTGACGGGCGACATGACGAGTGTGCGAACGGCTTCCCGGGGCTTCATGTTGACGGGATCAGAGAATCGGATGATTCGACTATGGGATCTTGGGAATGTTGAGCGCACTGTGATATTGAGTGGTCTGGATGCTGAGCATGAGAAACCTTCATACAGGTAGGAGGATGACATTCTCTGGTACTTGATTATTTTGATGTCTGTTCTGCCCAGCACCGTGCGCGAGACCTCTGGTGATGCAGCGGTTCATGTCGAAACCTGGCCGACATCCGCAGCGACCGCTAACCAGATCAATCGACCAGCACAACGAATGTCTTTAATTACCCACAACCAGCAACATCTGTTGAGGGCTCATCAGGATGTTATCACGGTGTTGGCTTGCATTGACTCACCTTTCCGGGGCGGGATCATTAGTGGCGACCGGGGCGGTGTTCTCAAGGTCTGGAGGGTCGAAAGTTCGGAGCACTAGCGGGTGGTAGTACTGAAGCTAGGAACAATTTATTGTAGACGGATAGAATCTATTTCCTAATTTGGATCTGACTCGACTCGATCGTGTATGCTGAGTCGGTTTGTGTTGAGAAACGCTTTCGTGACTCGGAATATCTTACAACATATTCGATATCGTCGAAATCTTTTTCAACCATTTGCTTTAACTATGGCTACTTCTGTAAACCCTCAGCCGGTTTCGTCAAGAGATTCGTCGGTTCAGATACCACCGCTGGGACAAGCGTTCAAGGACGCTGCTAAGCAGAAGAAACTCAAGCCTGCAACCGTGTCTGCATACCCCTTGGAGGTTTGTTGTCACTGCCTTCGAAGTTTCTTGTCATTCAAAGTCAAGATATAGCTTCAACCACCTCCAGAATTCTTCGACCATCGCATCAAGATATTTGAAAAGTTGAAAGTCGAGTACGAAGAGTTCGTTAAAGGCATGTACAGTCAACTCGGAATGTCTTCACGATCAAACATTAAGACAAAAATGCAGTGCAACCGCGTCGGGAGATCATAGTCACCCTCCCAGATGGCAACGAGCGGAAAGGCACTAGCTGGGAAACAAGTCCGATGGATATCGCAAAAGTTCTATCCAAGAGCTTGTCGGAACGCATCGTGATCTCCAAGGTTTGTCTTCCCGTCGAATATCTGATTTGAGAGAGATTGCTCCTGCGCTCTTCCAGGTCAACGACGAACTGTGGGACCTCGAACGGCCTCTCGAATTCTCATGTAGACTCGAGTTCTTTGATTTTGAGCATCCAGAGGGCGAGTTCAATCCAATCCATCCCGATCGTTGGCTACATTGGTGATTTTTCCAGGGAAGCGCGTTTTTTGGCACTCCTCTGCCCACGTTCTTGGTGAAGCTGCAGAACGTCACTATGGATGTCATTTGTGTATCGGTCCTCCTACGGACGATGGTTTCTTCTACGAGATGGCGATAGCAGACCGACCAGTCACCGCCGCAGACTACCCTGTTCTAGAAAAAATATCTGATTCCGCTATCAAGGAAAGACAGAAATTTGAACGCCTTATGGTCCCAAAGGAAACGCTGTTAGAAATGTTCTCGGTAAGGTTCTACACAACAGTTTACGATGTATATCTGACATCCCCCCGATAGTATAACAAATATAAACAACATCTTATAGAAACCAAGATTCCAGATGGTACCTCCACGACAGTCTATAGGTGTGGTCCTATGGTAGACCTGTGTATTGGACCGCATGTCCCGCATACAGGAAGGATAAAAGCATTTATGGTCACAAAAGTCAGTTTTCTCG
>CEMM01323164.1:0-10200 GCA_900068975.1 Hygrocybe conica
TAGGGCCGTCTTCCTGCACGCGGCATGGCTGGTTCAGACTTGCGTCCATTGACCAATATTCCTTACTGCTGCCTCCCGTAGGAGTCTGGTCCGTGTCTCAGTACCAGTGTGGGGGGTCATCCTCTCAGATCCCCTAAACATCGTAGCCTTGGTAAGCCGTTACCTTACCAACTAGCTAATGTTCCGCATGCCCATCTTGTTCCTATAAATATTTGGTTATTAAACGATGCCATTCAATAACGTTATGCGGTCTTAATCTCTCTTTCGAGAGGCTATCCCCCTGAACAAGGTAGGTTACATACGTGTTACGCACCCGTGCGCCACTCTCATGGAAAGCAAGCTCTCCAATCCCGTCCGACTTGCATGTATTAGGCCTGCCGCTAGCGTTCATCCTGAGCCAGGATCAAACTCTCCATTGTAAAATGTTTTGTTTGTCTCTGACCCTATTATTAATAATAGAATCTGTATTTGATGAGCTGGCAGTTTTCAGTTGGCAGTTTGCACTTCCTTCTTCTTCTTCACCACTCAATCGTGTATCTTTATACAGCTTCCCGCTTTCTTATAACTTACCGGAAGGGTTTAGTTTCCGATCGTTACGCTACATGATTTTCTATTTCTTAAAAGAACTTTTCGCTTCCCCGTCCCGGTTCCGCTTATATTTTTTCACTTCTTGCGTCGTGATCAAACTTTCATTTTTTGTCCGTCAGAATCGCTCTGACTTCTCTTGTGTTACTCGTTAACCTTGGTCAACTTTCTCTTTTTTGCTACTCGTTAACCTTCGTTAACTTTCTCTTTGTTTTCCCTTCTTTCTCTCTCAGCGTTTCCGCATTTTCTTTCCTTCGTTTCGGGAGTGCAAAGGTAGAAACCTTTTTCTATTTTCCAAAACTTTTTTTTCTTTTTTTTATTCTAAGTTTTGTGCCGCTTTCTCTCTCTTTTCTCTTCCTACTCAGCGGGCTGCAAAGGTGCGAATCTTATTTTAATTTATCAAGTGAAATTTTCACTTTTTTAAACTTTTTTTTATTCGCTAGATCTTCAAAAAACAACGCCCTTTTTCCTTAAGCGGTCACAAATGTACAGAGAAAAACACTTCCCTTCCAAGAGAAATTTTGAAATAATTAAAACTATTTTACAACTGCCTGTAAACTAACCCTAAATTCAGTAGCCGTACCCCTGCTTTAACCTATAATAATAGCATTTACCTTATTTGTATATTTGAAAAGTATATGAACAAGCACCCATTTCCCGAAAACTTCCTGGCCTCATTAAGCGCAGAAAACGGATTTGATGAGCAAAATTTTATCCAAGCCCATGAAAATTCTGATGCGCCCACATCTATAAGGTTGAATCCTTTTAAACCTTCGGCCTTAAAAAGGGGCGCGCAAGTGCCCTGGTGCGCCGATGGTTTTTATTTAGATACCCGTCCGTCGTTCACTTTCGACCCGCTTTTTCATGCCGGATGTTATTATGTACAGGAAGCATCATCTATGTTTATTGATCATATAGTAAAACACATCAGGCAAAACAAGCAGGAACCCGTTAAGGTGCTCGACCTTTGCGCGGCGCCAGGCGGTAAAAGTACGCTGCTTAATTCGGCTATCGGGGCCGACGATCTGCTGTTGGCTAACGAGATCATTAAAACACGCGTACCTGTATTAACCGATAACCTGAGTCGCTGGGGTCAAAGCAATGTTATAGTTAGTAATAACGACCCAAAAGACATCGGTCGTTTGAAAAGCTTTTTTGATATCATATTGGTTGATGCGCCCTGCTCCGGTTCGGGTATGTTCCGGAAAGATCCGCAGGCCATGAACGAATGGTCTGAGGCCAACGTCAACCTTTGCCATCAACGGCAGGAACGGATATTGGCCGATATATTACCGGCTCTAAATGAAGATGGATACCTTATATATAGTACCTGCTCTTACTCGCACCAGGAAAACGAAGATATACTGGATTGGCTTTGCCAGGAATTTGACCTCGAAAGCATTCGTATACCTATATATAAGGACTGGGGTATTGTGGAAACCGAATCGGCTCAGCAAAAAGCATGGGGTTACCGCTTTTACCCGGGCCAGGTAAAGGGCGAAGGTTTATTTGCCACCTGCCTGCGCAAGAAAAACAATACCGGCGAACTGGGCAATTTTAAAAACAACATGCAGCAAAAAATAAGCAGCAAGGAGATTGACCAGGTAAAGACCTACATCAATAACCCCGAAAGCTTCTATTATTTTAAAGTGAACGATGATTGGCTGGCCATTAACCGCAACCATAAAGAAAGCCTGAATATTTTGCAGCGTCACCTGTATCTTAAAAAATCAGGCGTGCGGGTAGGCAAACTGATGGGAAAAGATCTGATACCTGACCATGAGCTTGCATTAAGTACTATTATTAATAAGGATACTGTTTTACAAACCGAGCTCAACCACGACCAGGCTATCCAATACCTGCGCCGGGATAATATCGACCTAAACCCCACCGAAAAAGGCTGGAGCCTGATGACCTTTGAAGGTCATGCGCTGGGCTGGGCCAAACTATTGCCTAATCGCATTAATAATTATTATCCTAAAGAGATCAGGATCATCAACCAGGCCCAAGCCCCCCCAGCCTCCTAAAGGGGGAGCTTTTGATTAGCAGGGCTGCGTTCAAATAAAAATGGAGATACACTATATATACATCTCCATTTAAAATAACTTGCTAAGAGTTCCCCCTTCAGGGGGCTAGGAGGTTAATAATCCCCTATAGATAACAGCACCAGTGTACAGGCATTCTCCGTCTGAATACCTTTTTCATTGGCCAGGCGTCGTAACTCTGAGTTTTCAGTACCTGGGTTAAATATAATGCGTTTAGGATTGGTATCTAATATGTAATTATATAATTCTGGTTGATGCTGCGGCCCCACATATAAAGTTACCGTATCAATATCATGGTGTATGGTTTGGGGCTTTTCAATGGGTACCCCGGCCACCTCGCCTGTTTTTATCCCTACATTTACTATCGTATGTCCTTTGCTCACCAGTCTGTTGGCAGCCAGGTAAGCATATCTGCTGGTATCGGGTGTGGCACCCAGTACCAATGTTTTTTTATCAGCCATATTACTTTTTGTGATTACACTGATTATTTTTTGAGTACACCGATAGATAAATCTTCCAAAATCAGTGCAATCCTATTTAATCGGTGAAATCCTGTTTAATTAGTAATTATTCTTTTTAATAGCGCTATCTGGGCCGAGTGATATATATGATGCTGTATTAATCCGTTAATCAGTTCTTCATAAGTAACACCGGTTCCCTGTTCGCGGTTCCTTTCGTCATTTGTTGGCTCATTCCATTGATCCGGAGGGAAGTTTTGAATAATGCCGATCAAATTTACGTTAACCAGTTTCAAATCTTGAACATAATTCTGCCATTTTTGCTCATCAGGAGTGCCGGTTTCAGGCCAGTCGCCGCTGGTGGGCTGGCCCGATGGCAGGCCATTCATCCTGTCCATCACCTCTTCTGTCCAGGCAATCATATGCAATACTATCTCCGCTATATTATGTATCGATCCCGGTGGCTTTTCGTACGCGGTCTCAAAACTGATACTTTTTAAAATAGTATAAACAGGTGAGCCATACCATGGATCGCCTGACAATACATTTTGCAATTCGTGCGAAAGATTTTCTGAGGTGCTCATCTCAATATTTTTAAAGTTGCCAAAGCGCAGTTGATACCATCAATAGCAGCAGAAATAATGCCACCCGCGTAACCGGCCCCCTCGCCACAGGGAAATAAACCCTGAACTTGCGGGTGCTGCAGCGTTTCTTTATCGCGCGGAACTTTTACCGGCGATGATGTGCGCGACTCCACTCCTACTAATATAGCTTCATTAGTATAATAACCTTTCATTTTTTTGCCAAAGGCCGGCAAGGCTTTTTGCAGTCGCTTATGTATCCATAAAGGCAACACTTCTTTCAGCTCGGTGCTTTTGGTTCCGGGCAGATAGGAGTTTTCCGGCAGATTATTAGACAATCGTCCTTCCACAAAATCAACCATACGTTGCCCCGGAGCCACCAGGTTACCACCGCCGGCCACAAAAGCGGCTTTCTCAATCTCCTGCTGAAAACGCAGCATCTTAAAGGGATCAGTATCATCGCCAGCCACATCTTCCATATTGATCTGTACAACCGTACCCGAGTTGGCAAAGGGATTATTTCGTTTGGATGGGCTCCAGCCGTTCACTACAATTTCATTGGCTTCTGTTGCGCAGGGGGCTATGATACCACCCGGGCACATACAAAAGGAGAACACGCCCCGGTCATCTACCTGCTCTACCAGGTTATAATAAGATGGCGGCAGATCAGGACCGCGGTATTCGCAATGGTATTGCGCACGGTCAATAATCTCCTGCGGATGTTCAATCCTCACCCCTAACGCGAAAGGTTTCGCTTCGATCAGTATATTTTGGTGATGCAGCATTTCAAAAACATCACGGGCCGAATGGCCTGTAGCCAGTATCACCGCGTCGGCTGTCAGCTTTTCCCCATTAGCCAGTTTTACACCTTTTATTTTGCCAAACTCCACCAGCAAACTGGTCACTTTGGTATCAAACAAGATCTCGCCACCGGCATTCAGTATCGTTTCGCGCATGGCGGTAATGATCTGCGGCAGCTTATTGGTGCCGATGTGCGGCCGGGCATCTATCAGTATATTATCCTCGGCGCCATGTGCCACAAACATTTTCAATACCTGGTTCACATCGCCCCGTTTAGTAGAGCGTGTATACAGCTTCCCATCGGAGTAGGTACCAGCCCCACCTTCGCCAAAACAATAGTTCGACTCCGGGTTTACCAGGCCTTGCTTATTAATGTTAGCCAGATCTCGGCGGCGTTGTTTTACATCCTTACCGCGTTCTACAATAATGGGCTTCAGTCCCGATTGGATACATTGCAGCGCCGCGAATATCCCCGCCGGGCCAGCACCTACTATAATAACCGGTCGCCCAAACTGCACATCGGGATAATTGACGGTGAATATTTCGGGCTGATAAGGCTGATCTAAAAACACCTGCACCTGCATGCGGTAAACCACCTTACGGCCACGCGCATCGATAGATCGTTTTAAAACTTTTACCGCCGAAACTTTCTGAGGTTGAATATTTAAGGAAGCCGCCGCTAAGCGGGTTATCACGGCTTCGTCTTCCTGTTGCCCGGGAGGGCATACTATTTCTACTTCTTTGATCATATGGTATTGCCGGGTTTTTATCCCGGATCAATACAAAGGTAAGGAAAAAGCCTCACCTAAATCCTCTCCAAAGGAGAGGACTTTACTTAACATATTTAACTCCCTCTCCTTTGGAGAGGGTTGGGGTGAGGCTCCTTTCCCCTCCCCCCAAAAGGGTGATATCCGTTAAAACACATAAAACCAAACTGTCCGAACGTGCACAATGACCGTCCGCTATCGAACAGTTTTAAATGGCCATTAAAATTTATTTCATTGAAAATCAACAATTTACAATATGGCATCCATATTGGCATAGGCTCGTTATAAAAATAACAACACAAAATGAATATCGCCGAAGACCGCTTGATGACCATATGGGCAGGATGTTTGAAAAACGACCGCAAGCAACAGGAACAATTATACAGGATATTAGCACCACGCATGCTGGCAGTTTGCATGCGTTATGCAACTGATAAAGACGAAGCGCAGGATATACTGCAGGAAGGCTTTATAAAAATGTTCAAAAACATGAACAACTACCGTGGCGATGGCAGCCTCGAAGGATGGATTCGCCGCATCATGGTACATTGCGCTATATCACGTTACCGCAAATTAAAACCCATGGTTTTGGTGGAAGATTTTTCTGCCGAAAGCAACATGCCGATGAGCAAATCATACAACGATAACGGACTGGAAGCAAAGGACCTGATGAAACTGATCCAAAAACTACCAAAAACTTACCGTTCCGTATTTAGCATGTATGCTATTGAAGGCTATTCACACCAGGAAATTGGTAATTCGCTTGGTATGACAGAATTGTTGTCACGCACTACCCTGTACCGTGCACGTAATATTTTAAAAGACATGATCAGCCAGCTTACCATGCGTGAGCAGCATTGCCTGGCAGGGTAATCAATCCCTTACCCTGCCTCTTTTTTGAACCTCCAATTATCTGAATCAACCGCTAATTCAGTTATACACTTATCACCGCCGCAGTTCAGGCAACCCGCCTGAACTTATACCAGTAAGCATAGTAGCTTATTCTCAACACATTTTGCTACAAATCAAACTACCGCATAATCGACTACTCGATCATCGCTGCTGTAGTATAAAAAAAATAAAAATCCCCCATACGTCATTGCGAGGCACGAAGCAATCTCTATACTATACAGAGGGAACAGAATAGCTTAAATCTTTAATAACCAACCTTCTTACGTAGAGATTGCTTCGTACCTCGCAATGACGCGTTTTTTATGGAGCGTGTTCCTCTTCTTTCCGGCAAAGCAGAAGTGGGCCTTCCAGCGAAAGCGTAGACAGAGTCTTCTGCATCACAAAAATCATATCAATCCTTTAATCGTGTACAAAAATGTTTTGATTATCTTTAGCGATGTGTATCTTGTCATGTTGTCATAACCATTAGCTGTTGTAACAACGGTACGCCTTTTGTAATCTAAATTCAAAACACATCTAAAAAGCATCATTAAAATGAAAAAGTTATTCTCGGTAATATTAATTATAGCGGCGGCTATGTCGTTAAGCTCATGCAGTTATAACAGCATGGTTAAAATGGACGAAAGCGTAAAAACCAAATGGGCTGCTGTTCAAAGCCAGTATCAACGCCGCAGCGATTTGATCCCTAACCTGGTAAATACTGTTAAAGGAGCTGCCAATTTTGAAAAAAGCACTTTAACCGCTGTTGTGGAGGCACGCGCCAAAGCAACATCTGTACAGGTTGACCCTACCAAGCTAACCCCGGAATCTATCAAAGCTTTCCAGGCAGCACAGGGCGAGTTAAGCACCGCGCTGGGCAGGTTACTATCGGTAACTGAAAACTATCCGAATTTAAAAACCAACGAAAACTTCCTGGGTTTACAGGCACAGATAGAAGGTACCGAAAACCGCATACAGGTAGCCCGCCAGGATTTTAACGCTTCCGTACAGGAATTTAACACCAAAATCCGCTCGTTCCCTGCCAATATAACCGCCAAAATGTTTGGCTTTAGCGAAAAAGGCTATTTCACCGCCGAACCCGGAGCAGACAAAGCTCCAAAGGTTCAGTTTTAATTAATTATTGAATTACTGAGTTATTGAATTAGTGATTTGGGCTTCAGCAATGCGTCCAGTCACTAATTAATTACCTCTTTAATTCAATAACTCAGTAATTCAATAATTCAGTAATTAAAAAGATGGCAGTATTTACCGACGAAGAGCAACTGCGGATCCGCAAAGCTATACAGGAAGCCGAGAACCGCAGTTCGGGCGAGATTAGGGTATGCATCGAAAAAAAATGCAGCGAAGATGTGCTTGACCGTGCCGCTAAATATTTTTACCAGCTTAATATGCATAAAACCAATTTACGACATGGCATACTCATTTATGTAGCCACGGTGGATCGTAAGTTTGCTATTATTGGCGATGCAGGTATCAATTCGGTAGTGCCGGCTAATTTCTGGGATGCTACCAAAGAAGACATGCTGCAGCATTTTAAATACGGAGATATTATAGAGGGCATAGTTACCGGTTTAAAAATTGCCGGTGAACAGTTGCAAAAATATTTCCCTCATACACAGGACAATAACAATGAATTGCCCGATGACATTGCCTTTATGGATGGCGATTAACCTTTAAAACTCATGTTCAAAAAAATCATATTGTTCCTTAGCCTGGTGTTGTGCGCCTTTACAGTCTTCGCGCAGGATTTCCCGGAACGATCAACCACGCTGGTTACCGATTATACCAACACCCTATCAGCCGATGATAAACAACGGCTGGAAAGTAAGCTAGTGGCTTTTAACGATTCTACCTCTACCCAGATCGCTATTGTAATGATCAAATCGGTAGGGAATTATGACATCGCCGAATACGGCGCTGCGCTGGGTCGTAAATGGGGTATCGGGCAAAAAGGAAAAAACAACGGCATACTGATCCTGGTGGCCCTTGCCGACCGGAAGCTTACCATTCAAACCGGCTATGGTGCCGAAGGCGCATTGCCCGATATTGTAACCCAGGAGATCAGGGTGAATGATATTAACCCACGCTTTAAAGCGGGCGACTACTACGGCGGGTTAAATGCCGGCGTAGACCAGATCATTAAATACACCAAAGGCGAATACAAGGCCGATAAAAAACCGCAGGCCAAACAAAATGGAGGCGGTGGCGGCAGTGTGCTTATTGTCATTATCATCGTAATTGTGATTATCGTACTCATTTTCCGTAACCGCGGTGGTGGTGGTGGCGGTCGCCAGATCATTGGTAGCCGTGGCGGCGCAAGTCCGTTCTGGTGGTTCCTGGCCGGCAATCTGTTGGGTCGCGGCAGCGGCGGTGGTGGCGGCTGGGGAGGTTTCAGCGGCGGCGGNCGGTAACGATAGCGGTGGAGGCGACAGCGGAGGTTTCGGTGGTTTCGGCGGCGGCGATTTCGGCGGCGGCGGCTCCAGTGGCAGCTGGTAGCGCTGCGCAATTACTGAATTATTGATTTAGTGAATTAGTGATTGAGAAAAAAAGCAATGTCATTTCGACGAACATGGTTGGGCTTGAGCATCGGCGTTTGGAGAAATCTTATACAGTCGGTTCATCGCACGCAAAGGATTTCTCCTCGTACCTCGTTCGAAATGACAACTCTTAAAAAGTCACCAACTCACAAATTCTTTCGTTCACTAAATCAAAATTCCATCAATTCAGCTACTTTACTAATTTCCCCCAATCACTAATTCAATAATTAATTATAGATGGATCTCACCTGGAAACTACTTTCATCACATTATATACATAAAGGCCCCTGGGCTACCTTACGAATTGACAAATGCGAAATGCCTAATGGCCGCATTGTTGATGATTACTACGTTTTAGAATACAGCAACTGGGTTAACGGCGTAGCTATAACCGAAGACAATAAAGTGTTGATGGTAAAACAATATCGCCATGCAGCCGGAATTATCTCATTGGAAATCCCCGGCGGCGTAATAGATGGCGACGAAAAACCAGTGGAGGCTTTGCGTCGTGAATTACTGGAAGAGACCGGTTACCAGTTTGATGATTTCGAACTGATCTGTACCGTTTACGGCAATCCGGCAACAGCCAACAACCAAACTTTTACTTTCCTGGCTAAAGGCGGCAAAAAAGTTCAGGGCCAATCGTTGGATGCACATGAGGAACTGATTGTGGAAGAATACACCATCGCCGAAGTAAAACAACTCCTGCTCGAAAATAAAATAGAACAGGCCATGCACTGCGCCGGACTATTTTATGGTATGGTGAAACTGGGAGCTTTGTAAAGTTCTGAGTCTTGAGTTCTAAGTTTTAAGTCTCAAATCCAAAGCAGAAACGCTTTTTGACTCAAGACTCAGAACTCAAGACTTTCGACTTAAATGCAATTATCCTTCCTCCGGGTATCCACAATATAAATGATCTTCCAGCCATCTTTGGTTTTCAGGAGTTGGAAAACATCCACACCGCAATGGCTGAATTTATCGCCAACATAAAATTTATAAGGTGCCCATACACTGGCCAGGGGACCATCGATCTTGATGCTGTTAAAAACAATCCGTTCATCGTACACTTCTTTATGTGGTGTACCTACCGATTTCAGAAAGCCACTGGGGTCTTCGTTAACCAATACCGGTGCTCCGGCCTTACTATTATTGATACTCTGAAAAACGATATGTTGATCAAATGTCGATCGTAACAGGGTACTATCCCCCTTACGCATGGCATCAAACAGGGTATTAATCGTTTGCTTTACACCCTCCTGATCGGTTTGCTGGGCAAATGTTTTGGATGACAGGAGTAATACAAATAGCAGGAGCGTTAAATTTTTCATGACAAGCTTATTGAATATTGGGAAACTAAATATAGCTATTTAATGGCACTCTTAATTTTCGTATCTTTGTATAGATAACAGCCCGATCCTCTGATAAAAAAGAGAACCGGGCTGTTTTGTTAAGAGGAAAAACAGGCTAAAAATCGGCCATTTTTTATTTAGTTATTTGACAATCAATTATTTAAT
>CEMM01323164.1:10277-21652 GCA_900068975.1 Hygrocybe conica
TTAAAATTTGTTAAAAAGTGTTAAAATCGACATTTTTGAGTGCTTTTTAATGAAAAACAGGCCGTTTTTGGACAAAAATTTGTTAAAATCTGAGGTTTAAAAAGTTTTTGAGCTCTTAACCGTCTCCCAGATCTTCACCGCTTCCACTGCTTCTTTAACATCATGCACCCTCAAAATATTGGCACCTTTCATCAGACCTATGGTGTTCAAAACAGTGGTGCCATTGAGGGCTTCGGCGGCGGTAGTTTCGAGTAGTCCGTAGATCATCCGTTTGCGGGAGATGCCGACTAAAGTGGGCAAACCTAAAATATCAAAATCCTGCAGGCGGTTCATCAGGGTATAATTATGTTCGTTCTTTTTGGCAAAACCAAAACCAGGGTCGATGATCACATCGTGTACACCCAACTGCTTGAGCTGTTGGTATCGTGACACAAAATAATCCAGCACCTCGGTAAAAACATCATCGTACAGGGCCAATTGGTTCATGGTCTGCGGCGTACCCTTCATGTGCATCAAAATATAGGGAACCTGCAAACGGGCAGCGGTGGTAAACATACCTTCGTCTAAAGTTCCGCCCGATATATCATTGATGATATGTGCTCCGGCTTTGATAGCAGCCTCAGCAACCTGCGCCCGGAAGGTATCGATAGACAACACAGCATCCGGAAAGGCTGCGACAATAGCCTCAACAACAGGCAATAGGCGGTCAGTTTCTTCGGCAATGGAAATATCCTCGGCATTAGGTCGTGAAGAGTACGCGCCGATATCTAAAAAAGCAGCGCCATCGGTCAGCATTTTTTCAGCTTGTTGCAGGGCCTCGTCGACACCCGGTTTACGGCTGTCCGCATAAAAAGAATCAGGCGTAATATTGATGATCCCCATAACCTTTGGGGTGGATAAGTCTATCAGTTTACCCCCCGCGTTAAGGGTAAGTTTTTTATGAAAAAATGTATCTTGAGCCATGTGTTTTACAAAGTTTAAATATTGTAATTTAGTTTAACTTTGCAGCATTGGCGCAAGCACGCTATATTCAAACATTTCAACATTCAAATATTTCAAATTTGGCTAATACATCAGCAGAGTACGACGCAGTAATTAACACATGTAAGGGCCTTTTCATGAAAAAGACCCGCGACTACGGAACCGCATGGCGCATACTGCGCCCACAGTCTATCACCGACCAGATATTTATAAAAGCCCAGCGCATACGTACGCTGGAAGAAAAAAAAGTATCAAAAGTGGGTGAAGACATTACCGGCGAATATATTGGGATAGTAAACTACTGTGTTATAGCCATGATGCAGCTGGAATGTAGTGCCGAAACCGCCATGGAGCTTGCTCCCGATCATGTGGAACGCCTGTTTGACGATAGGGTAAAGGAAACCAAAGAGCTCATGTTTGCCAAAAATCACGACTATGGTGAGGCCTGGCGCGATATGCGTATCAGTTCATTAACCGATCTGATACTAATGAAATTGCTGCGTGTTAAACAAATTGAGGATAACCAGGGCCTTACCGAAGCATCAGAGGGTGTAAAAGCCAATTACCAGGACATGCTCAATTATTCGGTATTTGCGTTAATAAAATTAGGGGTACAATAAGCTTTTTAGAACAAGGAGCAAGGATTTTTGGAACAAGGATTAAAGGAACAAAGAGCAAAGATTTTTGGAATAAAGAGTAAAGAAAAAGTCCTTGTTCCTTGCTCCAAAAATCTTTGCTCCCATCATCAATAATATATGAAAAACAGCTTTATTTGGTTTTGCAGGATAGCGGTTGGCCTGCTATTTATATTTTCGGGACTGATCAAAGCCAATGATCCACTGGGTTTTTCGTACAAGTTGGAAGAATATTTTGAGGTTTTCCACATCATGTTCCTTAACAGTTTTGCTCTTACTATAGCTATATTGCTGTGTACATTGGAAATGCTTTTGGGTTTTGCTCTGCTCATCGGTGTTCGTGCAGTAAAAGTAGCCTGGGGTTTATTGCTGCTCATTATATTTTTTGGCTTTTTAACCTTCTACTCCGCGTTTTTTAAGGTGGTGCAAACCTGCGGTTGCTTTGGTGATGCTATTCCGCTAACGCCATGGCAATCATTCAGCAAGGATATGATCTTGCTTTTGCTGGTATTGGTGCCTTTTATCAACCGCAAAAAGATACAGCCCATATTTAAACCCAAAACGGCCGATAACTGGCTTATCGGTGCGGCTGTGGTTGCATTGGGCTTTGGCATATATACCTATAACTTTATGCCGATCATTGATTTTTTACCCTATAAAATAGGCGCCAATATTCCTGATGAAATGAAAATTCCGCCTGGGGTACAACTGGATGAGTTTGAGGTAACCTACAATCTCAAAAACAAAAAGACCGGCGAAACCAAAACCATGAGCGATAAGGAATACCTGAAAACCAATATCTGGAAGGATGCTAATTGGGAAGTTGTGGGTAACCCGGAAAGCCGCCTGGTAAAAAAAGGTTTTGAACCTAAGATCCGCGACCTCTCGATACAAGATGGTCAGGGTAATGATTATACCAAAGAGCTATTATCAAACCCATTTTACAGTTTGGTTATTGTAGCTCATGATCTGGATAAAACCAACGCCGAAGCCATAAACCGCTTAAATGCCCTGGCCATAAACGCCACCGAAAATTATAATATCCGTACCATATTACTTACGTCCAATTCGGCACAAAGCGCTGAGGCATTTGCCAAGGCCCATAAACTGGTTACCGAAATTTTTTATGCCGATGGCGTTCCGCTAAAAGAAATGGTACGGGCCAACCCGGGTGTGCTGCTGCTTAAAAACGGCACCATCATTAATAAATGGCATTACCATACGGTACCAACTTATGATGCTTTAGTTAAAAAATATTTTCAGCAACAATAGCCATGATCCGTTACCTCATCCGCAAATTATTTTACGGACTGGCGGTAATGCTGGGCGTGGTGCTGGTGGTTTTTTTCCTGTTCAATATACTACCTGTCGACCCAGCCCGGATGACGCAGGGGCAGCGCGCCGATGTGCAATCATTACAGGCCGTACGTAAAGAATTTGGCCTGGACAAACCCATACCGGTACAATTTGCCTATTACCTGAATGATCTTTCACCGGTAGGCATCCATCTAAACAATGCCGAAGAGCAACAACGCTATCATTACGCCAAACTGTTCGCGGTAAGCGATACCAAGGTACTGGCCCTGAAATGGCCTTACCTTCGCCGGTCGTACCAAACCCGTAAAGATGTAGCGAGCTTGTTGATGGACGTAATACCAAATACATTGGTACTGGCTACTACTGCCATGATATTCGCCATTATTATCGGCGTATTTTTGGGAGTACTAAGTGCGGTAAATAAAGATACCTGGATAGATAAACTGGCTATCAGTTTCTCAACACTCGGCATATCGGCACCCTCATTTTTCGCTGGGATCATTATTGCTTGGATATTTGGTTTTGAGTTGAGCAAATATACCGGTCTCAGCATGTCGGGCAGTTTATACAGCTATGATCCGTTCAGGGGCGAGGTGATCAGCATCCGGAATTTAATATTACCGATGATTACCCTGGGATTACGTCCGCTGGCTATTATTGTACAGCTTACCCGCAACGCCATGCTGGATGTATTGGGGCAGGATTATATCCGCACCGCGAAGGCAAAGGGCCTTGGTAACCGGGCTATTATTTATCGCCATGCTTTAAAAAACGCGTTGAATCCCGTAATCACAGCTATTGCCAACTGGTTTGCATCCTTATTGGCAGGTTCTTTTTTTGTAGAATATATTTTTGGATATAATGGACTGGGCAAAGCTACTGTTGATGCCCTGGAGATGTCGGATTTTCCGGTGGTAATGGGCTCTATTCTTTTTATCGCCTTTATTTTTGTGGTGATCAGTATTCTGATCGATATTATTTATGTTTGGATCGATCCGCGGGTAAAATTAAGCTGATACTATTTATGAAGTATTTTTTAGTTGGTTTTATGGGCTGTGGCAAAACCACCTGGAGCCGTAAACTGGCAGCCAAATTAGGCTATGAATTTATTGATCTCGACCACGTGCTGGAAGAAAAAGCAGGCATGAGCATTGCTGAATATTTTTCGAGCTTTGGAGAAGATGCTTTCCGTAAGCTGGAGTCTGACGTACTGAAACAAACCGAATACCCTGAAAATGTAGTGGTATCAACAGGTGGCGGCCTACCCTGCTTTTTTGATCACATGCAATGGATGAATGCCAATGGCAAAACCCTCTACATCAAACTATCGCCCAAAACACTGGCCGACAGGCTCAGCAACAGTAAAACCGTGCGCCCGGTATTGCAGGGTAAACAAGGCGATGAACTGGTGGAGTTTATAACCGGCAAACTCGCCGAGCGTGAAAGCTATTATTTACAAGCAGGCCACATTGTAGAGGGCATTGATATGTCTGTAGAAAAACTGGAAGCGGCGTTGGGAATTGAGAGCTAATTATCCCTATCTCAAATAAACTGCGTCTTCCTGGCTATCTTCATCCAATACCACATCAACATGTTCTTTGATCACGGTTGAAAGGGCTACACCGGCAAAATCGGTAGTTACCGGGAAACTTTTATGATTACGGTCAATAAGTACGGCTGTACGCAACTTTTTGAGGGGCACATCTAAAAATACAGCTAAACCATAGGCCAGTGTTTTACCGCTGTTCAGTACATCATCAACTAGTATCACTACCTTATTGCTGCATTCCTGAACGTCAAAATCAACCTTAGCCTGCAGGGTACTGCTTTGCTTTTCCAACTCAATGGTGAGTAATTTGCTGGAGAAGGGCGCTATACCATCCAAAATGGTTTTGATCCGTTGGGCGATATGATTGCCACGGGGCAGTATACCTGCTATTAGTATTTCTTGTTCGTCAAAGTTATCTTCCAGTATCTGGTAAGCAATACGGTCGAGCTTTTGCTCTATCTGGTGCTGGTTTAATATCAGGAGTTTCTTTTCAGACATCGGGCCGATCATATATTTGTTGATGTAAATATAAAAAATTAACCATCCAACAAAAGCCTTAATTATCACTTCCCATACGGGAAATAAACAAAATTTGCGCCCTCTGGTACAACCACAAAAACGCACATAAAATCGTTTGGGTTTTTGTAGCTGTTGATAAAACGGTCTTTCAGTTCCGGTTTAATAACACCTCGTTCTTCAAATTCCTCAAGGGTTGAGGCGTGGATGCTCCAATCGGTGTTCAAATCGTTTCTGTCCAGGATAACCTCGCCCAGTTTCAGTTCGTGCTGATGAGCTATGAAAATAGGATATGTAGATAATCCTTCCACCATAATCTCGACAGCTACTTCATGGATAGATTCTTTAAAAATTTTAAGCTCACGTTCCAGGCTCAACAGCGGACTGTCTGGAGCTGGTTGTTGGCTTTCGTTACCTTCGTTTAACAGGTCTTCGGGTTGCATACTTTAAAATAAATTCTAAACTCTAATTTCTAAACTCTAAATCTTAATCTCTGAATAAGAAATTAAAATTCCGAAATCATGTCCTTGCTCTTTGTTCCTTTTGTCCTTGTTCTTTATTCCCCTTGTCCTTGCTCCCGTAACACCAGCAACACTACATTCTCTACGTGCTGTGTATGGGGGAACATATCAACGGGTTGTATTTTTACGGTATCGTATTTTTCTTTTAATATCAATAGGTCACGGGCTTGAGTGGCAGCATTGCAGCTTACGTAAACAATTTTCGGAGCCTCAATTTCCATCAGTCGGTTTACCACATCAGGGTGCATGCCCGCGCGCGGCGGATCGGTAATGACCACATCGGGTTTGCCATGTTCGGCTACGAAATCAGCAACCAGCACATCTTTCATATCACCAGCATAAAACTTAGTATTGGTGATGTTGTTGATGGCCGAGTTTACTTTGGCATCTTCAATAGCGGTAGGGACATACTCCACCCCCACTACTTCTTTTACATGGCCCGCAATAAAATTAGCGATGGTACCGGCCCCTGTATACAAGTCATATACCAGCTCATCGCCTGTAAAACCTGCGAAATCACGGGTTATTTCATACAGGCGCAAGGCTTGAATGCTGTTGGTTTGGTAAAATGATTTTGGCCCAATGCGGAATTTGATGCCATTCATCTCCTCGTGAATGTACTCTGGCCCTTTAAAGGCTATTACATCCTGATCAAAAATAGTATCGTTCTTTTTCTGGTTGA
Source organism: Hygrocybe conica (assembly GCA_900068975.1). Taxonomy (NCBI): domain Eukaryota; kingdom Fungi; phylum Basidiomycota; class Agaricomycetes; order Agaricales; family Hygrophoraceae; genus Hygrocybe; species Hygrocybe conica. Next base: position 16,479 of record CEMM01323164.1, read on the forward strand.
TGATGTACAGCAGTGAAGTGATCTCCGGGAAACTGGCATCAATAAAGTTCATCAGCTTGTTGACTTCCTCTTCGCTTACATAGGCAAACACCACTATCACCATTACTTCGCCGGTTGATGAGGTACGCACGATCAGGTTACGCAAGGAACCTTCATGATTACGCAGGTTGTAAAAAGAATAACCCTGTGCTATCACAAAATCACGGATGCTGTTACGCAGCGTATTGGAAGGTTCGGCTTGCAGATAGCAGTGCTTTACATCCAATATCTTATCAAAACGACCGGGGATATGAAAACCCAGCGCATTCATGTTCAGGGTTTCATCTTCCTTGTTCTCGCCGTCGTACAGCCAGCGTTTGTCAGAAAATGTATATTCTAATTTATTACGATAATAACGATCGGCAGGTGATGGAACAATATCCATAATACCATCCACATCAATTTTGGCAATACGCCCCAAGGCATCAGCTACAGATTTTTGTTTGAACTTGAGCTGTCCGGTGTAATCCATGTGCTGCCATTTACAGCCCCCGCAGGTACCAAAATGTTCGCAAAAGGGTTCAACCCGGTATTCAGATGGTTGTTTAAGCGCGACTATCCGGCCTTCGCCGAAATTCTTTTTGCTTTTGTAAACCTGCACATCGGCTACATCGCCGGGAATGGCTTTATCTACAAAAAGTACAAAATCGTCGGTTTTACCTACACCTTTACCTTCTTCGGCAATATCAATGATCCGGACATCCTCAAAAAACTTCTGTTTGGCAACTTTATTCATCAGGCTGCAAAGTTAACCGTATTTATTTAGGATAAAAACAGGAGCTTAGAGATAAGCACAAAGTGGGTTTACATGGTTTACACTTTTCATGGTTAACATTGATTCAATTAATTGACAATCAATATATTAAATTAATTTTTATACAAAAAACTGGGTTTACATGTAAACCCAGTGTAAACACATCTTGCTAAGGAGATAAGAGCCGGGAAATAAGAAAATGGCTAATTCCCCGACTCGCTTTTTGATTAAGGTTTAGGGTTTATAGATTCGGATTCATGAATTACCGGACAAAAGAATATCCATTCCGCTTAAAAGCGAACTACAGAGAATACAATAAGCAATCAGGCGAACAAGCTCAAGATATAGGATACAAAATCATCGGTATCCATATCGGCTATGTCAAATTGCTCATCAATCATGTCTGAAAATTCTGTTAGTTCGGGACTCATGATAAAAAATTTATTATGCTAACATAGTAAATATTATACTAAAAACCAAATCGGTATATGGTATTTTATAAAAAAGGGACAGATTTTTTCCCATCCCCTTTTTCTGCCTACTGTTTATCCCAATTTATTTTACGGGAGAAGTACATCAGTATAGCTACTACCACAAATAAAGCGATGCTACCGATAATGAGTGCAAAGTCCTCCAATTGAATGATCACAAAGATGAACGCGTAAAAAACCGACAGGATAAAGGCAAACAACAAGGCCGCCATTTTATTTTTTAACAGGGATGCTATAAACACTGATACCAATGCTATGGTTGATACCGAGGCAATGAGGTAAGCATAATTATACCCCACCTGCTCCGAAAAGGAAAGCAACAGGGAATAATAAATGATCATGGCTATGCCAATGAGTACATAATTAAATATATGGATCCTTTGCTTACGGATCACCTCGGTTAAAAACAGCGAGATAAACGTTAGCATAATAATGAGCAGCGCGTACTTGCTGGTGCGCATTGTTTTTTGATACTGATCAACCGGCAGGCGTAATTTTACGCCAAATATGGCGTCGCCAAGCTTTTTATCGTTGTTTAGCAGGATATCATTATTTATCCATTGCTGCGGAAATGGGCGGTTATAATACAGCATGCGCCAACGGGCTTTAAAGCCATCTTTGTTTACTGTGCGTTCGTCGGGAAGATAGCGGCCATCAAAACTCGGGCTGCTCCAGGTTCCGCTTGCTTCCACATCGGTAGTTTTACCCAGATGCAAAAAGCTTAGGTTCTGACTCCCTTTCAGATCCAGGGCATACTCAAAAGGCACATTTCCGTCTTTAGCCCCCGAAATATCAACAGCTACCTGTAAGCCACCGCCAAATACAGATGCGTTGTCAAATACAGGTTCGGCAGTGAGCGTTTGATCATTGGCTTTGATCACCGGGTTGTTTTTCAATCCTTTTAAATCGCTGATACTAAATACGATCCGGGCTTTATTCAGTAAAAGCTGATCTGCATTCAGGGATAGACTAGCCAAATCGGCTTTGGAGAAATTGCCCGACACCTTTACAAGGGAATTATAAACCGCCACATCAAATATTCCGCGATGCAGTATCTGGGTGCTGAGCCCGGCTTTAATATGCAGGTTATCAGGCAGGATGTATAAATTTTCGATGATCTCCCTGGTAACTTCTTTATTTGATGTCCCCATCCCGGTGATCTGCTTTTTGTAAGGGATAACCAGTACCGGCCCCTTGATCACCTGGCTGCCCGACCATTTGTCGGACACATCGCGCATCATTTCATCTTGCCGGCTGGCCCGTTCATCAATGAGGTTATTGACCAGCGATGATGGTACCAGCAATACCAGTACCAGTGTAGCAATAAAAAGCAATTTAATGGTTACCGACTCCTTGAGCCCGTCCATTATTCCTTGTTTTGGTGATTTGTCTTCGGTCATGTTATTTTTTAATATAAAGTACTTTGAATTACAAAGTTAATAGATCAAAAAGAAGGCCCTGAGAGCCTTATTGTATTTCTTATTAATATAAAGTACTTTGCAATTCAAAGTAACAAAGAAGAATTAAACAATCCAAATAATTTCTTCTAAAAAATTAAACTGAAATAGCCGCCTTCACCAGGTAAGGAAGGATCTCCTTTTGAAAAGAAACAAAATTCTTGCGTACATCAGAATCACTCACCGAAGTGAAAGCAAAGCTAAACACAATGCTCTTACTGCATTTTATTAAAAAGCGCAGCCTTTGCTGGTAGGTTTCGTGCTTACGGATGCCGGGTAATTGTATAAACGAAGCCATCAACAATTCTTCCAGCTCGTTGGACAGATTTTTTAAAAAATCCTGGGAGTTGGTTGATTCCCTGATAAAATCCCAGCCGATAAATTCGTTACATATGGTATACGACAGGCGGCAGGTTTTCATGATCAGATTGTTCAGATACTCTTCCTCATCAATATCCGGGGCATTGTGCTCTACCAGGTCGTCAACACTGGCCTTGATATAATCCATCAGCAGTATATGTAAAACCGCTTCTTTACTATCAAAATATTTGTAAATGGTAGCCTTGGCAATTTTAGCCTTTTTGGCTATCTCATTAACACTGGTTTTATGGTAACCGAATTTGCGGAACAGCTCCTGCGCCGCCCTCTTTATACTATCCTTTATTTTATCGGCTTCCATTTATTAATTAATTGACAACTTGAATGGTGAACTGGGTTGTTATAACCTGGTATGACCTCAGCGACTTTGTTGCAGGGGCCTTTACCGGTGTACCATCCTCTAATGAAAATTTTGATCCGCTGCAGGGATCTGTTACTGTAAAACCCGAAGCATCAATCGTAACAGCGCATTTTTTTTCGGGCTGATAGCTGCTGCAACGGTCGTAAGCAACAATTCCTCGGGTTTGCGAATTGTACAGGATCAATCCCGATACTCCATAACCGTTAACTATAGCATATCCTCCGGGGCTGTTTAACGCGCTGTATTTAGGATTGATAGGCGATTGAAAGTTTACAGGTATGCTCGGAACAGGATCACCCTTACCGCATGAAAGTAAACAAACACCTGTTAATAGGATCATTATGAACTTTCTCATAATATTTCGGTTTGAAACTGTTTTAAAAAGCGAACATCGTTTTCAGAAAATAAACGCAGATCACGGATCACATATTTCAGGTTCGCGATCCTTTCCATACCCATACCAAAAGCAAAGCCGGTATACTTTTTACTATCGATACCGCAGTTCTCCAGCACATTCGGGTCAACCATGCCGCAGCCTAATATCTCTACCCAACCGCTGTATTTGCACATATTACAGCCAGAGCCACCACAAATGGTACAGGAAACATCCATCTCTGCCGATGGCTCGGTGAACGGGAAATATGACGGACGGAAACGCACTTTGGTACCTTCGCCATATAATTCCTGCACAAAGTGATACAGTGTTTGTTTCAGATCGGCAAAGGATACATTCTCGTCTACATACAAACCTTCCACCTGGTGAAAAAAGCAATGGGCACGGGCAGATATAGCCTCGTTACGGTAAACCCTGCCTGGCATAATAGCCCTGAACGGTGGTTTACCATGCTCCATCATCCGCACCTGAACCGATGAGGTATGGGTACGCAAAGCGATATCATCCTTGCCGCTGTTCTTTTTGATAAAGAAGGTATCCTGCATATCACGCGCGGGGTGCTCTTCCGGGAAGTTCAGCGCCGAAAAGTTATGCCAGTCGTCTTCAATTTCCGGTCCTTCCGCCACCACAAAGCCCAGGCGTTTAAATATATCGATGATCTCATTACGTACCAGCGAAAGCGGATGACGCGAACCAACAGCAAAATCTTCGCCTGGTAGGGTGAGGTCAAGTCCTAGGTCCTGAGTTTTAAGTCCGGAGTCAAAACTTTCTTTTAGCTCGTTGTATTTGGCTTCGGCCAGTTGCTTAAACTGGTTAAGTACTTTACCAAAAGTGCGTTTTTCCTCAGGACCAACGGTTTTAAACTGCTCAAAAAGGTCTTTTATAATTCCCTTGGTACCTAAAAATTTGATTCGAAACGTTTCCAGTTCATCGGCATTAGCCGGTGAAAAAGCATTTATTTCGGCTGTATACTGGTCAATTTGAGCTTGCATTATTCTGGTGTTATTAAAAAATTACTGGCGGTAAAACCACCTTCCTGATATCGCCTGCGGTGTAAACCGGTTGGGCATCTGATGCCAACAAGTGTGCAAATATAAAAAAACGGCTCTAATGTGTTTAGCGATTGCATGAATATATAGCATAAGGGCTTACGAGTAACGCTATTATTACCCGGCTTTAACACAGGCACGCATTATATAAAAACTTTTTAAAGCTTTATTTTAACATTTTTTTGCTTAAAAACAGGGCAAAAATGAGTGAAAAGCCGCTCAAAATTGATTCAAAACCATCGATTTTAACA
>CEMM01323164.1:28979-66372 GCA_900068975.1 Hygrocybe conica
GGGGATTGCCACGCTACGCTCGCAATGACGGGTTGTGAAAAGATTTCTCCCCACCCTCTTTCCGCCGCAGGCGAAGAGGGTCGGCAAGCGCAGCGATGCCAGGGTGAGTTTTCCGCGTTAAGGCCATGAACGTTTCAACAAAGTAACTTGAGCGTTTCAACAAAGCGGCATTCTCAAATACTGCCGACCTTTGTTATACAAAATTAAAGTAAAAGACAATGACAAAGATTTGGTTTATAACAGGCAGCTCCCGTGGATTGGGACGCAGCTTAACAGAAGCCGTACTGGCCAAAGGCGATAAAGTAGCCGCCACCGCACGCAAACCCGAACAATTAAAAGACCTGGCCGATAAATATCCCGGTCAGCTATTCCCGGTGCAATTGGATGTAACCAACAAAGAGCAGATCGTTGCGGCGGTTGAGAGTACCATCGCGCATTTTGGCCGTATTGATGTGCTGGTGAACAATGCCGGTTTTGGCATCATCGGCGCTGCCGAAGCTTTTACCGATGAGCAGGTACATAGCCAGCTGGAAACCAACCTGTATGCCCCTATCGAGATCACCCGCGTGGTGTTGCCTTATATGCGCAAACAGCTTTCTGGTCGTATTTTGCAGATCAGCTCGGTTGGCGGCCGTGTCGGTAATCCTGGCTTAAGCATGTACCAGGCGGCCAAGTTTGGCCTGGGTGGTTTCAGCGAAGCGTTATCCAAAGAAGTAGCTGATTTAGGCATCCATGTAACCTGCGTGGAACCAGGAGGCTTCCGTACCGACTGGGCTGGCGATTCCATGACCTATGCCCCATCGGTTGAAGGTTATGAATCAACCGTAGACGCGCGTGTCGGATTCTTCCAAAGCGGCAAATTTGTACCCGTGGGCGATCCGGATAAAGCGGCTCAAGTAATGGTAGATCTGGTTGATCATCCCGAACCGCCGACACACCTGGTATTGGGCAGCGAAGCTATCGCCTTATTAAAAAATGCCGACAGCCTGCGCGCCACTGAAATGGAAAAATGGCTACCGGTGAGTCTCTCCACAGATCATGACGAGGCGGAGAATTTCCTGGAATCAGCAGCAGGCAAACTGCTCATGAAGTCGAAATAATATAAATATTCCCACAGCATTGTTGTATCAGTTTGAAACAACAATGCTGTTTAATTTTTTAAATTTGATCAATATGCTTAAAGAGAACGAGCTTAGTCCGCAGTCAGAGATCCATTACTCCTGTTATTATACCAGGAGCCGTGGCGGCGAACAGTTTATTCCGGAGCATGCTTTCAGTTTCCAGATCTCCGGCGATCTTACCCTTACCGGTGTGGATAAAGTATATCAGTCCGGTCCTGGCGATTTCCGTTTAAGTCGCAGAAATCAACTGGTTAAATTTTTGAAGCAGCCACCTCCGGGCGGTGAGTTTAAATCGGTTTCGGTATTCCTGGATCAGCAAACACTCCGCAATTTTAGTATGGAATATGGCTATAAGGCACAAAAGCAATATGAGGGCGATAGCATCATCATACTAAAACCCAACCCGCTTTACAAAAGCTTTATGGATTCATTACAACCATACGAACATATCCAGCAACCGGCGGATAAAAACCTGCTGTCGCTCAAATTACGCGAAGCTATCCTGATATTATTGCAGGGCAATCCCGAGCTCAAAGATGTGCTGTTTGATTTTAGCGAGCCCGGCAAAATCGACCTGGAAGGCTTTATGAACAAAAACTTCCATTTCAACGTACAGCTCAAAAGGTTTGCCTATTTAACCGGCCGCAGCCTGGCCACATTTAAGCGCGATTTTGAAAAGATCTTTCACATTACCCCCAGCAGATGGTTACAGCAAAAAAGGTTACAGGAAGCGCATTACCAGATCAAGGAGCAAGGCAAGGCCCCCTCTGATATTTACCTGGAGCTGGGTTTCGAGGATCTTTCACATTTCTCTTATGCCTTTAAGAAAACATTTGGTGTAGCGCCATCGAGAGTTTGAGTAGTTTTCGATAATAGGTACCATACAATCATTGAATGATACCATTAGGATTGCTATTCCCCTGCTTATATTTGTTTCATCATGGAACAAAAACACCCTCTACCTCCGTTTACCTTCGAAACGGCAACTCAAAAAACCCAACTGGCAGAAGATGCCTGGAACAGCCAGGATCCTGAAAGAGTATCCTTAGCTTACACCACTGACAGCGAATGGCGCAACCGCTCGCAGTTTATCAATGGCCGTGCAGAGATCGTACAATTTTTGAGTGGTAAATGGCAAAGAGAACTCGACTATAAGCTAAAAAAAGAACTTTGGGCTTTTACCGATAACCGGATAGCCGTACGCTTTGAATATGAGTATCACGATGCCGCCGGACAATGGTACCGCGCCTACGGTAACGAGAACTGGGAATTCAACGAACATGGCCTGATGCAAAAAAGATACGCCAGCATTAATGATGTGCTCATTAACGAAGAGGACCGCCGACTATAACCCGCATATTATTGGTTAGTTAATCAGCGTAGGGGCCTTTACGATCTGGCATATCATATTGATAATCGCCGCAGGACCTTTGCCTCTTTTAGCCATTTTTTTAAACTTTTCCCAGGCTTCTTCTATATCGATATTACTTTCGGATTTTACCAGTTCGCAGATCTCCCATACCAGCTTAAACTGTGTAAAATACCGTAGGTTATGCTTACTGGCAGCTACCCATTTGTCAATAGCCTCTATCTCGGCCAGCCTGGCTTCGCCCAGCATATATTTTGTTAATAACCTGTCCATCGTGTTCATATCGGCAAACTATAAGCTGCTGGTTACATACCAAATGATCATGGGCAAATCATCAACCAGTTTAAAATGGAGTGCTTTTAAGGCTCTGTCTATATGGTCTTCTATTATTTTTACGGGATTATGCGTTCCGTGCCTTAATCCGCCAAAACTATTTGACTGGCAGTGCTTTGTGTTATCCATAGTTTTATTGATGCTTATTTCCACTAAAACACGATCCGGGGCTTTTACCCCTACCTGGATATAAAATTTATTTGATCAGGGATTAAATGCGTATAGATCAAATCATCTGTAACGAATTTCAAATCACGGCGTCTTTTATACAATCCCTATTTTAACCCTCATTACATGAAAAAGATAAGCTGTGCTGTTATTTTACTTCTGGCTTTCATCCATGCATTTTCTCAGGAGAAAAAAATAAAATCATTTGCTGATGAATACGGCATACAAGGCTTACAACTGGTTTATGTCAAGGGCAACAAAACCCAGGCTTACAACATCGGCACAGTAAATAAAGGCTCGGATAAAAAAGTAGGCTCAAATACCATTTTTGAGGCAGCCTCATTAAGTAAATGTGTGTTCGCCTACACGGTGATGCGTTTGTATGACAGGGGCATCATTAGCCTGGATACACCCCTATTACATTATACAGGCAGTTATGAACGATTTGATCCCAAAGACTCCCGCTACGCCAAAATAACCGCGAGGATGGTACTAAGGCATACAACAGGTTTACCCAACTGGGGCGATGATAAAGGTGCCCGGCTATTATTTACGCCTGATAGTTGTTTCTCCTACTCCGGCGAAGGATATGTGTTTTTACAAAAGGCCGTTGAAAAACTAACGCGTAAATCACTGAACGACCTGGCACAGCAAGAAGTATTTACGCCTTTTAAAATGACCAGCAGCAGTTATGTATGGGAAAGTAAATTTGATACGGTATCTGCATTTGGCAATAGTCCCGAGGCCATCAACCGGCATAAAAATGCAAACGCGGCTTATAGCCTGCTCACCACCGCCCATGATTATGCGCTCTTTTTGCAGGCTCTATTAGCCGGCCAGGGATTAAAACCGGCTACCCGACAGCTGATGTTTGAAAAATCAAGTTCGGGAACGCGCTTTGACCATCCCATCATAGAAGCTAACCTGCATATTGACTGGGGGCTTGGTGTGGGCTTACAACAAAATGAACTGGGAAAATCAATCTGGCATTGGGGCGACAACGGCGATTTTAAAGGTTTCTTTATTGCCTTTCCCGATCGACAGGAAATCCTGATATACTTCACCCATAATCCTTACGGCTTAAATATTACCGCCGATATATTGAACACGTTTTTTGGCAAACAAACCTGGTGGCAGGCCCAATGGCTCGGGTATGGGTTTAAATCGCCAAAAGAGATTAAAGCGTTGCGCGCCAAACTGGCCAAACGTGGCTACAGTCACGCTATTGAAATAGTAGAAAAAGAAAAGAAAAAAGACCCCACCTATCAACTGCCCGAGGATGATTTAAACAGCCTGGGATATATACTGATGTCTGATAACAAAAAAAAGGAAGCAGCAGAAGTGTTTAAACTCAATGTTCGTTTGTATCCAAACAGCGCCAATACTTATGACAGCCTGGCCGAAGCGTACGAGGCTTTAGACGAAAGAGAACTCGCCGTTAAAAATTACAAACGTTCACTGGAGCTAAATCCTAAAAATAACAATGCCGTGGAGCATATCAAAAAACTCGAATTATTACCCCTTTAAATCGATGTTCAATCGTTGCTTCAATTCAAACTCGCCTTTGGAGGTGATGAGCAGGTTTCTTTTCTGATAAACTTTTCTGAACCAGCCTTCCTTCAGGAAATATTGCAGCATGGCCGCGCCAAGGCCCCCAGCCAGATGCGGAGTTTTCTCGGTCCAGTCGATACATTTTAAGGCAAGCGGTCTTTTGGCAACTGTGAGCTGCGGGATATCTATCTCCAGCTCCTTGAACCAGCTGAGGCCATGAGGGGTAACGCTAAACTCCTTCATATGATCGGGATGATCGCTGATAAATCCCTTCTTCAACAGCGCTTCGGTTACCTGCACTCCGGCCTGGCCCGCCAGGTGGTCATAACAACTGCGAGCTGCCCGCACTTCGCGTTGGGCATGGTTAAGCTCCCTGGGTACAGAAAAAATATTGGAAAGCGTTTCAACAGCCACCGCTATCTCGGGATTAGCGTATACAAAGTATTTATGTTTGCCCTGTTTCTGTACTTTAAGTATCCCCGACTCTACCAGCTTTTTGAGATGGCTACTCGCCGACTGCGGTGTGATATTTGCGGCGATGGCTAAATCGCCGGCAGATACTGGTTTGCCATCAAACAGTTCCCATATCATAGCGGCGCGGGCCGGTTCGCCAAATAAAGCCGCCGCTTGTTTAAAACTACTCAGGTTAGTCATATTTTATCGGTTAATCCCAAATTTCGGGACGGTCAATATTCATTGTTCTTAGGTACGATAGCAGTTGCCCGGTATGTATGGCTTCGTGATAGGCTATTCTTTGTAAATAATCACCCAATTTACGCCGCTGATTCAAGGCCGCTCTGATGATCTCTATTTCGTCCAGGTCCTCGTCAGAAAGATTATTGATCATATCTATAAATGCCAATACATAGGGCTCACTAAATTCTATTTCCTGCTCAATACTCATCAAAGGTTTATGCTGCCATGGTGTGATCAACTCTCCGGGGTCGCCACGATGAATGACTATCTGCTGATAAATATACTGGCTTTCGATCATGTGCCTTACCATTTCTATACAGCTCATGGCATCGGCATCCGGCTTCCAATCATATTTATCTTCGGGTATCCCAAGCCATACTTTGATGCTCCTGCGCCTTACTTCACTAAAATTCAAACAGATCAGTTCTCTCGTATTCATGTCGCGTTTATTTATTACAATAATACGGCTAACAAATGGCTAATACTTCGGTTTGTATTTAACTGTTCCGGTAAAAAGCAACAGCCCAACCTTGTTTGGGGCCGGGCTGTTTGCTACACACAAATTAAAAAATTAACCCTTTTTACATACAACACGCGTAATGGCTTTTACCCTTACTGCGGGGGAAATTATTTGACTATAAAAGAAAGGGATATCATGTTGGGTAATAAGAACGACTCGTCATTGCGAGGTACGAAGCAATCTCTATGCTATACAGAGTGGCTTTGTTTGGCGTAGACCCGCTCTTGGCCGCGGGAGGGCCCCTTACTTTGTAGCCACAAAGTAACCAAAGGGCTTTCAGCAGAAATGCTTCTTTGCGCACATGGTCTTTGCCCTGCAAACCAGGCAGAACCAGGGCTGCAATTATTTTTCCCTACTTCGTTCCCGCAATCTGCGCTTCAGCAAAAACTTGCTATGCCCTGCAGCCGCACCGGCCAGCATCGTTCTGCCCGCTTTCGTCCGAAGCTTATCTGCTGACGGGAAAACAATAAAAGAAATCATGGTGATCCTTTTAACGGCGGAGCCCTCTTGAACACCAATTAAAATTAACTCGTGCAAAATCCTATAGATCAGGGTTCAAGGGTTTGCGTTAGCCATAGCAGCGGATACCGGCGCGTGCTTAATGCCTTGTGGTGTATGAGCGGATAGCGCAGGCCGAAGGCAACGCCCATATTTTGCTACTATATGACCCACTGTACTTCATATTCGGAGACGCATGTGATGCGTCTCCTGAGTTTTTGATTTGTAGTGGCACATTACATGTGTCTCCTATTTCTTTAATTTGCATCATGGCTTTATCCGCAAAAGATCATATTATACCACAATACTCCTTTCAGGAAATGTTCCCGGCAGGTAATGGCATGTTTGAGCTGGTTGAAGCCAAAGGACAGTTCAACAAGCACAAAGCGATGCTCCTGGTACCGCACCGGCGCGATTATTACCAGCTGGGATTGGTTGATGAAGGCGACGGACGGCATTGGGTCGATTCTACCCTGTACCAGCTTGATCCCAATTGTTTCTACTTTTCCACGCCGCAGCAGGTTCATATCAAGGAGCAGGCCAAGCCTTTTATGGGTGTAAACATTTGCTTTACCCGTGAATTTATTGAACTGGAAAATAATCGCCTGTTCAGGAACCTGCCCATTATTACCAATCCGCAAAACGGCCACGAGCTGAAACTACGGGCTGCCGATCGCGATTTTATACGCCACATTATCGGCCTGATGCTGGAAGAGCAACATCAGCATCAAAGCTGGAAGAACGCCGCCTTGCAAGCTTATCTGCATAATTTACTTATCTACCTTAGTCGCCTTTATGAGCAGCAATTTATAGCTAATGCGCAAAATACCGACCGGCAATTACTGCATAAGTTTACCGCGTTGATAACGGAACATTACCTGCAACTGCATGAAGTAGCCGCCTATGCCCAATTGCTGCATATTTCCACAGGTCATTTAACAGCCATTGTGAAGGCTCAAAGCGGCAAAACGCCCCTTCAGCATATCCATGAACGTCTTGTAGTTGAAGCCAAACGCCTGCTTTTTCATACCGAACATTCTGTAAAAGAAATTGCCTTTGAGCTGGGCTTTGAAGATGATGCCTACTTTAACCGTTTCTTTAAGCGCTTTGAAAATTCAACCCCAACGGAGTATCGCAGGGTCATCCTCGAAATTTACCGTTAATCCATTGTTTTGTACCGTATGTCTTAAGTCCTGCCGGGTAGTTTTGCCGCTACTTAAAGGATAAAAACATGACAGAACAGGAATTAAACAAAGCAGTAGTAACCCGTTTTAACCGCGAGGTTTTAGAACAAGGAGATTTTAATGCTTACCAGGAAATTGTAAGCCCGGATTTTATAAACCACACCGCTCCCGCAGGCACCGACAATGGTTTCCAGGCCACTTTTGATTTTGTGGACCAGGTGGTTAGAAAAGCGTTCCCAGATCTTCGGATGGAGATCAAAAACATGGTAGCCGAGGGCAATAAAGTATTTACCCATAAACTATTGCACGGCACACATATTGGCGAATTTATGGGGATAAAAGGCAGCGGCAAACAAGTTGTGATACCTACTATGGATATTATTTATTTAAAAGATGGTCTCTACACCGATCATTGGGCTATCAGAGATATACAGGATGTGCTGAAAAAGGCTAATTAAGTTTTACCAAGATATTACACTGAGAGCCTGTCGGAGCATGGGTGGACAGGCCTCTTTTTAGATTTGTCATCCTGAGCGAAGTGAAGGATCTATCATGGTTTTGTATGCCGTATACCCGCTCTTGGCCGCGGGAGGGCCAGTCACTTTTCCTTGATGAAAAGTAACCAAAAATCAAGTCAGCAGAAATGCTTCTTTGCCGCACAAGGCCCTTACCCCGCAAACCGGACAGAACCACGGCTGCAATTATTTTGCCCCACTTCGTTCGCCACAGCCCCTTACCTCAGCAAAAACTTGCTATGCCCTGCAGCCGCACAGGCCCACATTGTTCTGCCCGCTTTCGTCCGAAGCTTACCTGCTGACGGGGAAGAAAATTCAATAATTAATAGAGGCATCTATTGTATGACAGGTATATCGAAGAAGATCCTTCGTTCCTCAGGATGACAAAAATTTCAATCGAATAAAGCTAAAATCAGGGTAATCCGTCAATCCTATAAATCAAGGTTCAGAAAAAACTCAATAATTCACTAAATTACTAATTCAATAATTATTTAACGGGGCTTACGGCCACTGCTATTTTGGAATCGGCAGTACCATAATAGAGATACCACTTGTTGTCAAATATAGCCAAACCCTCTACAAAACAAACCTGGTTTACCTGTCCCGAGCGTTCGTATGGCTTTTCGGGTTTCATAAAATAATGATTGAGGCGCTTGATTAGTTTGGTGGGATCGTTCTTGTCAAACAAAGCCTGCGACGCGGTATATGTACCCTCAGCCAGTGTTTTATCGCCAAATGATGGCACATTGCGGCTGTTGTAGATCAACACAATGCCTCTATCAGTCAGGATAGCCGGGGGACCAGATTCCACCAGGTCACTGTCGAATTTACCTTCGCGGGTGGGCAGAGCTATCTTGAGTTCGGGCATGTTGAGCGCCTGCGATCGTAATTTTACAGGAGGCTTTTCACCCGCCTGCATTTTTACAGGCATCCAGTTGATCAGATCGCTTGAAGTAGCTGCCCAGATCTGCGTATCGCCCCAATACATCCAGTACTTGCCATTAATTTTGGTGGCGATCACTTTACCACTTTTCTTATAAGTAGATACGATAGAACCTGATTTACTCCATTTATCCGCATACTTACCGCTATCTGCTTTGGCAAACACACTACCATGTTTTTTCCAGTTGATGAGATCGGTTGATGTAGCTATCAGCAAACGGGCGGTAGTGCCGTCAAAAGCGGTATAGGTCATGTAGTAAGTCCCGCGACCATCTTCTACAACCCGCGGATCTTCACAGCCGCCCTGCCATTCCAGTTTTTGGTAATCGTCCTTATCGGGATACAATACCGGTGTTGGCTTGCGTACAAAATGCGTGGCATCGGTACTTACGGCCAAACCTATCCGCGAGGTACCCGCCGGCTTGCCCGTGCTATCCTGCGCCCGGTAAAGCATCCAGATCTTTCCGCCACGATTCACAATGGCCGGGTTAAACACATCCTTGACTTCCCACAAAACTTTAGTTTTTAATATCGGGTCGATAAAGTTGCCCCGGCCCGGCCCTAAGACCGGATTAACACTATCCAACTTGGTGAAGGGTAAAATAGCCCAGTTATCGGTAGTATCAACCTTAACGGTGGCGGGCTTTTGATTGCTTTGGCAGCCTCCTATTGTTAAAGAAACAGCAATGGCAAATGGAATAACAATGTTGAATTTCATAGATGATGCGCTCTTTAAGCAGTCGCTCGGCTCCAGCCGAGTGACCGTTATTACCCGGCCTCCGGCCGATGCTAAAATAATATATAAAACCTGCCTCGCAGGCCAGAGGCCTGCAGATAATCGTCACTCGGCTGGAGCCGAGCGACTGCGTGAGTCAAGATAGTAAACAAAAAGTCTAATCATAAAGTTCTTTGTTTTAACAGTCTTTTTCTATTAAAATCATTTGTCTTGATTCTTGTCTCTTGATTCCTGACTCTCCTTCTTCATCACCAGCTTTATCGCCACAGAATCACCCACTATTTTACCATACTGATTGGATACGCTACAGGAATTATGAAAATGGATGCCCCCATAAAACCGGGCCCAAACATTTTCATTCGCTGCATCGCGGAATGATTTGTACGAGCGGCTTTTGATGCCGAATTCCAGTTCGGAGGTATCGGTATAGGCTACATTATCACCCAGCGCGCTGGTCAATGCCTCAGCAGCAGCGGCAGATATGGTGCAATGCCCGCAGGTATATTCCGGGAAAGGTGGGGTTTGCAGATGCGGTCGCCATTCATGATCAATGTATTTATTGATCACTGTTTCGGGGCGTGCCGTAGCGTAGGTGTATTTGGCCGTCCATGATTCAATAAAGGCATCAAACAGCGCTATGGCAGTTTTGGCATAGGCATACACCGTTGTATTAAAATCAGCCTTGACTTGTTTAGCGCCAATACCTACAATGCTGAGCCAATGCCCCGGCGGCGAAAATTTCTTGGTCACAAACATTACGTGGCCGGTTACATTGAGCTTACCGGGGTTATCATCCCAGAAATCGGCCATGTGCGCCTGGTCATGAGTTAAACTATCGACCGCGTTTTTGATATATATTACTTCGTGATAGTATTTGCTGCTTTTATCCGTTACGTTAAACGGCGGAGGTTGCGGTACGCTGTATTCTTTGGCGTTGTGCATCACCATGGTGCGGATCTCGCCCCAGTGCGGTTCAACGGCTTCGCCATATAGTGGTGGCGTTGGTGTCCATCTGCCGGGTACATTGTTGATGGCAAACTTGGGTGCGCTACGGGTTTTCAGATAGTTATCCTTCTTACTCCAGGCCATAATGGAACCTGCAACCGCTTTTGCAAAAGCCTCGGAATTGCTAACCACCTCCGATGGCATGCCATGCTGAACAGCCATATTGTGTAAACTGTCGGTATAATATTTCAGACTCCCTTCGGGAAAAGTGACAGCCTCACCTACTTTACAAAATGCCAGCAGGGCGGCGTATTCAAAATCAATAGTCTGGTTGGCGGGTGCTTTGGCTACGATTTGCAGACCGTTCAACTGTCCCGCCAGTGAGCGGTATTGCTGCGGGTTGCCTGCGGCGATCACCTCATAGGCGGCCACCGTAGCATAGGCATAATTACGTGAGGCCACCACCGGCGTAAAATTATTACCCATTACCACCCGGTTCAGTTCGTGCACCGTGCGACTGAACAATGCCGGATCATGCAAAACAGTTTTATAATCTGATTTTTTGCAGGAGGTAAATAATACGATGGCAGTTATAAAAAGCAGTACTGGTTTCATATGATATAGAATAAACCTCACCTAAATCCTCTCCAAAGGAGAGGACTTTTGATTGGCATGTTTTTTATTTTATTTAACCTCAATTCCCTCTCCTTTGGAGAGGGTTGGGGAGAGGTGTTACTTTACAACATACGTTTTTTTATCAACACCAACCCCGGTTATGGTTAATGATTTCCAGTTTTTGGGCAGCTTGCTTTTGAGCTGTACAATACCTTCGGGGGTAATATCCAAACCACCAAAACCCATCAGTAAACTTTGGATAATACCTCCTGCTCCTGTAGCAAAATAAGGATTGGTACCGCCCTTTGTTTCGGCAATAACCCGGAATGGTGGCAGCAGGTTGGGTTCATAAGCATCCTTAAAAAAATGATAGGCTTTATCGCCGTTGCCCAACCTTGCATACAGTAAAGTGAATATGCCTTGTGTCATGGCGGGTGTACCTTCGTTAGGCACACGGGTTTCGTAATACTCCAGGTCTTTTTTGATCTGTGCCGGATCAGTTATGGTTTTCAGGGGATAGGCCAGCAGATTGACATCGGCCTGTTTAATGCCTTCGCCTTTATAGCTGGCAAACTCTTTGGTAACGCCATCGGGGAATTTCAGGATAGGGATATTTTGTTCTACCTGCTGCCAATCCGGGTCGGCGGTAATGCCCAGTATTTTGGCAGCAGCCGTAGCTGCTAGCAGATTGGCTTTGGCAGCAGCATTGGTGTAGGCGTTGTTGTCTACATTCTCGGCCCATTCATCGGCAGCTACTACATCTTTAATATCATAGTGCCCATCGCCGTTACGTTCTACCCGGCTTGCCCAGAAATCGGCGGTGGATGATAGGATCGGCCAACCTTTTTCCTGCAGCCATTGTTTGTCCTGGGTAACACAATAGTAGTTCCAGGCGGCCAGGGCAACATCTGCAGTTATATGATGTTCAAATGGACCACTCAGCGCCCAAACCGGGGTTTCCTCTACCCCGCTGTCGGCACTTTCCCAGGGGAACATGGCACCTTTGTATCCATGCGAAAAAGCATTCTGTTTTGCGGCAGCCAATCGCTGAAAACGGTATTCGACCAATGATTTGGCAATATCCGGGTGCATCACCAGCAAAGCCGGGTACATCCACAGATCGGCATCCCAAAAAACGTGACCATTATAGCCTAAGCCTGATAAACCCATAGGCGATGGTGAGTAGGCAGTCCCTGCCCGTGAAAAGGAATACAGATGATACAACATGCTATGCACATCTTGCTGGGCCTGCGCGTCGCCTTCAATTTTGATATCACTTTTCCAGAGCTCGTCCCAGGCTTGTTCATGATATTTGATCAGCCTTTCACGGCCCTCCAGTTTGGCAAACATGGTGAGGCGTTCCGCCTGGTTCAATGGATCGGCATCATGTGCTGATGTGATGGATGAGCCAGCCAAGGCGTACTGATAGGTTTGCCCGGCAGCGATGGTTTTGCTAAACTTCATCAGATGCATGTTGTTATCCCACATCTCGTGAATTACCCGGGGCTCCTGGCCGTGCTGCTCGTTAAACAAAAAGGTATTGGAAGCGCAAAGCTGTAGCTTACCAGTGGGACTTTTAGCTGTTGATGTTAGCAGACTGACAGTTACATGAGGTCTATCGATCTCGTTATAATAGTTCTGAACATCCTTTAAGGCATCCGGCGCTTCCATGACACTGGCAGCAGTAACTTTGATGGCTTTTTTTGCCCTGATGCTGATATCCATCAACACCGTAAAAGGCAGTTGCCTTAAGGAGTAATAGGTGTATTTAATAGCCGCTGCATCGCCATAATCAAATGTGGTGGTAAAGGCGGCATGCTGCATATCCAGCTCCTGCTTAAAGTTGCTGATGTTTTTGGCATCGATGCGTTTGCTGTCTATTTCCAGGTACATGCTGAGCAGGTTAAAACTGTTCAGGAAGTTGCTCACCCGGCCCCGGCCGTATAGATCATATGCACCCGCAAGCACCACATTTTTTACTTTAAACGGCTCGGGCGATGATACAATACCAATCATACCGTTGGCTACCGTAATGCCGTAGTAATTAGCCGGATCTATCTTATCGGCTTTTATTTTCCAGGCATCCTGGGCTTTTGATGCCGCGCCTAAACAACAAAAACCGATCAGTAAAATATATATTTTGTTCATCTCAATTATTCCATTTAAAAAACCGAAGCGGCTTGTTGTTAATTGCAAAGGCATAAATTACACCCTTTGCCGTTTTTATAGCTTTAATATCACGTACCTCGCCCCGGAGCAATAGCCCGGATGATGCGACGGAGCCCTTTATTAATTCCCTCTTATTATTCAGCAGCATCACATCGCCATAGTCGGCATCGTATTTACCTTCGTAAGGTAATACACCGCTAAAATTACCACCGGCCAGTACTCCTTTATTGTTTCCTGCGGAAAATACTGTAAGACCAAAAAGTGGCGCTACCTGGGCTGATGCAGGGAAAGCCTTAAATTCAAAATGTCCCTGACCTTTGTTATAGAAAATACCCGATTGAAAAGACGCAGCTTTTAATGGCTTGTTGTCATTAAGCGAATCACCAAAAAGCTGCTCTACTGTTTTACCGGCAAAATTGTGGAAGTATAAAAACTTCTTTTTAATGAGCGGTACCTGTTTTTCAATATCGCCCTTGCCCAAAAAGGTATAGTATTTTTGATCGATACCATAAGCTACAATCGGGTCAACAGTGCCGTTCTTGTCCAGATCAGAGAGGTAAAGTTTCAGCGGATTATCAAGCGTAGGTTTCAGTTTTGAATTGCAGCCGTAATTTCCGGCGAGGATATCTATTTTACCGTCGCCATCCACATCGGCCAGTACCACTTTTTGCCACCAGCCCGATAGTTGATCTGTTTCGGTTTGGTGCTGCTGTACCAGTTTACCTTTTTTGTTGAGGTATATTTTTACGGGCATCCATTCGCCGGCCACCACCAGATCGGGCCAGCCATCATTATCCAGATCAGCAAAGGCAGCAGAACGCAACATCCCCGCATATTTTAATTCGTCGGGAATAGCTACCTGGTGATATACACCATGACCATCATTCATTAACAGGTATGATTCGGGAATCTTGCCGAAACCAAAACTATCCGGTGCGCCACCTACAAAAATATCGGGATAGCCATCATGATTCACGTCCGCAACGGCTACAGCTGCTTTATTTACTTTGATGGATGGGATATTTGCTGAGCGTGAAAAATTACCCTTACCATCGTTTAGGTACAGCCTGTCGGCCAGTTCCGGCGAACCGGTTCGTAGCTCGTTGCCACCGCTGGCCACATACAGATCGGGGAAGCCATCATGATTGGCATCCAGGAAAACCGCGTCTACATCCTCACTTGCCGAATCCGTTACAAAAGCGGGTTGCACTGAGGGTTTAAAATCGCCGGTTGTGGTTTGGATAAATAAAGCGCCGGACTGGTTACGGGCACCGCATACATAAAAGTCATCCAGACCATCATGGTTTACATCGGCAACGGCTATCCGCGGTCCTTCGGCCGAAAGCATATGAGGAATGAGGGGCTGTTGGTTGAAATCAACAAAATCATCTTCGCGGTGCTTCCAGTTGGTGTGAATGGTATTGGTAATTTCCTGAAGTAAAGGTTTCGGCGAGGGGAAGAACTGTTTATAATCAAACTGGCCCGTCACGTTATGTTGATCGATCGTTAATTGTTGATTAGCTTTTACATTTTTGAATAACTGGGTTGCCTGATTGGACCAAACGATCAGCACACTATCCACATTCTTACTTTTACCTAAACCAAAATGCAGTCTCGGCTCTACCGACGACTCAAATCCACGGGTAAGCATCAACTGCTCATATTGCATTTGTCCGCCACAAAAAACATAAGCTTTTACACCTATACCAAAATTGTTATCGTACCTGCCAACGAATTTGAGACTGAGATAGGATGTTGGAGGCGAGTTATTTTTATAGATGCCCGCCTCATGATTCACATTGTTGGTCACCAGGTCAAGCCGGCCATCATTATCCAGATCGGCGTATACGGCACCATTGGCTAAGCCGGGATTTCCCATTCCCCAGTCGATGCTTTTATCGGTAAATTTTTCATTTGCGTTTCCTTTAAATAAATAGCTGTGTACGGCACCTAATGGCATTTTATCCAGCACCGTACTATCAAAACCCCGACCGCTGTTCAGCATCCCCTGCACCTGGTCGTTCGAAACGTAGGTAACGTAATCCATATCCAGCGCACGGCGTTTGATCCCGTTTGCTATAAACAGATCCTTGATACCGTCGTTATCAAAATCGGCCAGCAGCGGGCTCCAGCTCCAGTCGGTAGCATACACACCATCCATCAGGGCTACATCGCTAAAAGCTTCGCCATTACCCATGTTTTTTTGCAGGGCGTTGCGTGAATACTGATCCTGGAAACCATTGCGGGTGATTTTGAATTTATACTGGTCATAAGACTCATCGCCGCCATAACTTTTTAGCACGATTTCTTCTGACGGAAGCATATCGGCCGTGATAATATCCAGCTGGCCATCATTATTAAAATCGGCCATGTCATTACCCATGCTGAAGCGGCTGTAATGATTAAAATGTTTAGCGCCCGATTCGGTGAAAGTCCCATTGTGGTTGTTGATGTAGTAATAATCATTCTCATGAAAATCATTCCCCACATAAATATCCTCCCAGCCGTCGTTGTTCAGGTCACCAACCGCAACGCCCAGGCCATAACCCAACGCGCTACTGTAAATACCCGCCTTTTTGGTTACATCCATAAAATGCCCGCCGGTGTTGAGATATAATTTACTACCCGCCAGCTTATTCTCGGTTTTGCGTGCTGCGGTATCGCCATAAACGGCTACGGAATGGTCCGACTGGTTGAGTAGGTAGCAATCCAATTTGCCATCATGGTTATAATCAAAAAACACAGCCTGTGTAGAGAAGCCCGAAAAGTCAAGCCCATATTCAGCAGAACGCTCTGTAAACGTGCCATTATGGTTATTGATGTAGAGCAGGTTATGTCCCTTTAAACCCAGCTTCCCGGCTACCGCGCATACGTAAATATCCAGGTAGCCGTCGTTATTAACATCGGCCATGGCAACACCGGTGCTCCAATCGGCAGAACCAGTGATACCGGCTTTTTGGGTAATATCTTCAAATTTGAAATTACCTTTATTCAGGTAGAGCTTATTACCCCCTTTTTGATTGGCCGTAAAAAACAAATCGGGCAGCCCATCGTTATTGATATCGCCAACAGCTACGCCACCGCCATTATAATAATACAGGTAATCCAGAATACCCGGCCGTTCATTATCGCTGATGCGGTTTACAAAATGGATATTAGTTTGGGCGGAAGATAACTGCTCAAGTAGTGGTGGTGCAACTGGTTTTTGTTTGCACGAAATCATGCTTAAAAACAGCAAGCTTAAAAAATAAAATGATCTGTACCGCATTGTTTAAACTGTGTTAAAGCACCGGGTAATTAACCTGCATGTTTATAATATCATCGTCGCTGGCAGGAGGTTTGTTATCCAAATATCTTTCAAATGGCGCTATTTGTTTTAATAAGGAATGATCCTGCATATATTTTTCCATAGCATTATATAATTGTTGCCTGCCGCTGTATTTGCCTTTATAATCGCCCACTAACCATTTACCTCCAGGCATATGCATAAAGGTAATATCGCCGGTTGAATTTAGTTGTTTATTTACAGGTATGCCGATCAATATCTGCAATGAATCCGTTTTTTTAGGATAATAAGCTCCGGCTAATGATTGCCGGGCCTGTAAATTATTCTGCGCGATAAAATCACGTACATATTTTGCCGCACGGGCTATTTCAGCGTATTTGTTTTTAGTAAGTATGGTTTCCTTTTTGATAGCCAGATAAGTTTCATCAACATTTTTTTCGTTGATATTAAACCCGTAATACAGTTTAGCATTTTCCATAAACCCCTTCAACGATTTAAGATCACCCAATATGTTTCCGGACGAATCAAGCCTCGAAAGCAACCATTTACCTGCATTATTTTTAACATCAACAACTATGGTGGTATTATTATTTGCCACATCCGGCATTACCGTATAATGATACCGGCGTTCCATATGATTTTGTATTTTGGTAACATTAAAAGTATTAGCGCTCATGCTTTCCACTTTAAAAGACTGCCCGGGTATACTGATCAAAAATGCACGACCATCAGCACTTAGCTTATCTTGTTTAGAGTTGGCCAACTCATTCCTGATATCGGGTTGCCAGCGTTTCCAGTTATCGGCCGATATCAACTGCTGGCATACCTCAAAATAATTCGCCCTAATACTAATACTGGCATGTTGTTGAAAAGGTATAAAGGCCGCAATGATGAGTAAAACGAGTACAGCAAATGTTATTTTCATGTTTTAGGAACCACACTGAAATTACAATATTATTTGCATTGGTCTGCAATCTTATTCAGCGTTTTTTATAAAAACAATGGAACAGTTTTAAGCTGTTCCATTGTTCTATTAGCATAAATCAAATGTATTAATTAATAACCCGGGTTCTGTTTCAACAATGGGTTAGTATTAATTTGTGGTTGAGGTATTGGATAAAGGAAAGTATGGTTATCGGCTGCATCCTGACTTTTACCTGGTACGCGTGCGCCGGTAAAGTATTTATTGCCAGTTGCCACCTCAAACCTGATCAGGTCATTCCTGCGCCAGCCTTCCCAGGCAAACTCGCGGCCTCGTTCGGCCAGCAAATCATCAGCAGTTAAAGACGTCAAATTTGGTACGCCCGCTCTTTGTCTGATCTTGTTTACGTTAATCAACGCACCCGCCACATTACCCTGATTCAATTGAGCTTCGGCCACCATCATATAGGCGTCGGCCAACCGGAACCTAACCCCATCATTACTGGTGCCATCACTACCGGTGCCGGGTTGCGGCTGGTATTTAACGCTGCGGGCTCCTGCGTATTTAAAGCTATCGGCAGGGTTGCTTAACTCATTAACATAAATACTTATTACAGTGCCGGCAATAGGAGCCCCTGCAGCGGTGAATTGCTGCCCGGTAAGCCACATTTTTTTACGAACATCGGCAGCTGTAAATGTACGATAGAACGCGGTTGGCGCGCAAAACCCGTTATAAGGCTGATTGGTTAAATTAAATGTTTGGTTGTTGTTGTAATTCAGGGTATACATTTGAATTACGTTACCTTTAATAAGCGGATAGTTGAAAGGGATACAAAATATATTTTCAACAGAACCACGATTAGTATAGGTAAAATTGTCTAAAAAGTTAGGCTGCAGGCTATATTTGTTTGAATCGATAACCGTTTGAGCAGCAGTTTGAGCTTTTGCCCATTGAGGCGTGCCTGTATAAACCTGTGCGTTCAAATACAACTTACTTAACAGCATATAACCCGCCCATTTATTAAAGTGACCATAGATACCAGGATTTTTGGTAGCATTATCACCAGACAGTAACGGGATATTTTTAAGCAGGTCGTTTTCCAGGTAAGCATAAATATCGGCTCTTTTTACCGGGGCTAAACTGGCGCTGGTACTATAAGAGGTTACCAAGGGTATGTTGCCATAAAGGTCGGTCATTAAAAACAGGTAATAATCTCGTAGCACACTGATCTCTGCAACAAGAGCCGGAGCATTTGCCGGTTTAGTAGCTAAACCATTAATAATGCTGATAACAAAGTTACATTTAGTTATACCAGCACTTAAGTCTGCCCAACCACCATTAACGTTTGCGTTATCAACAGCAAAATTATGAGTCCACAGTTGTGTATGTACACCACCATCATACCAGTCATTACCACGGGTTGGGATAATCATTTCATCTGTCGATGCTTCATTAAGCTGAAACACGTTTTCTGTTTGCAACGGCGTTAGGGCTGTATAGGCTGGAGCCAAACCGGCAGCTATTTGAGCCGGTGTTTGATAAAAATTATCAATAGGTATAACCGTGTATGTTTGTTTGTCGAGCTTTTTACATGACTGCATAATTAAACTGCCTGCCGCCATCAATGCCACCAATTGTAATATTTTATTATTTTTCATCTTTTTAAATTTTGATTTACAAACAGTTATTATCTAAATGATACACTTGTACCGAATGTAAAAGTTCTTACTTTAGGGTAATAGGCATAACCGCCGTAATCAGCATCGATATAGGATTGATTGCCACTACCAGCAGTAGCGCCTGCTGTTGAAACCTCTGGATCAAGACCTCTGTATTTAGTTATAACAAATAGATTGTTAGCTGCTACATATACTCTTAATGAATTTAAGCCTTTAATTTGTTTAAATGTATAACCTAATGAGGCGTTATCCAATCGTAAATATGATGCACCTTCCAGCCACCTGTCTGATTGTGTTGGATTGCTTGTTATACCATTGGTTAATGCAGCTTTTGTAGTATTGGTAGTTGGCAAGCGGGTTACAGTTTCATAATCTAACAATGTATTGTTAAATATTTTCTGACCATAAACACCACGTATAAAGAAGCTAAAGCTCCAGTTTTTGTAATTAAAACTATTATTAAGGCCGTAGTTGAATTTAGGGCTTGGATCAATGTAATGCTTTGGTGGGTTTTGACCTGGATATTCCGCAAGTGTTTTGCCATCAAACAACTCTACCCCCTGGGCATTCACGCCTGTGCTATGCGGCAAGTAAAATACGTAAGGCGCATAACCTGGTACAAACCGTGTAATAGCCGTTGAACTTAAACCCTGACCTTGTGCATAACCAACTTCAAAAAAACTGGTGTTTACTTTTGTACCATCGGCCAGTGTGCCTGATAAATTGGCAATTCTGGTTTTAACAAAGTTTATATTACCCGATGCTGTCCAGTTAAGGCCATCACCTTTTAAAATCTGACCGGTAAGCGCTATCTCCAAACCTTTATTGGTTAATGCACCTACGTTTGAAAATGTAGTAGGTACAAGATTTGGAGGAGTTGGTACCGTATTAGCAAAAAGCAGATCCTTGGTTTTATCATTATAGTAGTTAATATCTCCGGATAAACGATCATTGAACAAAGAGAAATCAAGCCCGATGTTGCGGCCTATCCTGGTTTCCCATTTCAGATACGGATTAGCGTTTTGGTTAGGGGCATAACTTGATGGGTAATACCCGGTTGTTCCATCATAAAATTTATTACCCGGCGCTACCAGTGCCAAACTGCTGTACGGGCCAATGCCATTAGCATTACCTACCTGACCATATCCGGCACGTATTTTCAAATCGTTAATCCAGTCTACATTATTAACCAGATCGCGTTTTAAACGATATGCCAGGTCAAACGAAGGGAAATAACCTACTTGATAATTACTACCAAATTTACTTGACTGGTCACGACGCACAGAAGCTGTTACATAAAAACGACTGTCATAATTATAGTTTACGCGGGCAAGTAATGATTTTAATTCGTTATCATCTTTGTAAGAACCCGGAGGCGGGAATATTAAACCTGTACCTAAAGCATTATCCAAACTTGCTTCAGAAATTAACTGTTGTGACCCTGCAAAAAAGTAGTTTGTAGGGAAGGTACTTTTTTCAGCTACAGCAGTTACAGAAATATTATGTTTACCAAAGCTCTTATCATAGTTAAGGTGAATGTCACCTTTATAAGAATTAGTATTCAGGTTACTGTCAACAGCCATGCTGTTACTATTTTGGGCAACAAAACGGGGCACAAAATAGTGCGTTTGCACATTGTTACGAGTAGTTGAACCTGTAACACCTATTTTAAGGCCAGGCGCCAATGTATAGTTAATATTTACATTGATGTTGGTTAAATACTCATTATGCTTGTTATAAGTGTTGGTTAAATACAATACCGGGTTGTATGCATTATAGCCGGCACCATAATCATTGAATGATCCATTGGCATTTCTGACAGGTATAGTTGGGAGTGCATTAAACACATAACCTATAGCGCTATAATTGGTTAGGCTGCGGTTGGTATTCACATTTGAAATACCTAATTGAATATCTAACTTATCATTCAATGCTTTTTGTTCCGCGTAAAAACGCAAACCAAGCTGTTCCTTATTACTATTAATAATAACACCTTGCTGGTTCTGATAGTTTAAAGAGGCACGGTAACTAAATCCGTTTGCACCACCAGATATAGCAACGTTATTGCTATGCGTTAATGCTGTACGTGTAATAGCACGCTGCCAATCGGTATTAACATCGTCAGATTCACCCTGTCCTTTTTGGGGATTGGCTTTTGCTTCTGGTGTGGCCAGGTATTCGGCGGTGTTTAACAAATCCCAGTATTTGCTCTGTTTTGAAAAGCCCACGTAGCCGTTATAATCAACCTGGGTTTTGCCCGCAGTACCCCTTTTAGTATTAACAATAATAACACCGTTTGCACCGCGTGAACCATAAATAGCTGTAGCAGACGCGTCTTTCAGCACATCATAAGAAGCAATGTCGGCAGGTGCAATGTTTTGAAACTGGGTAGGATCATCAAGCGGGATACCATCAACCACAAATAATGGCGATTGATTACCGGAGATTGATGTTTGCCCTCTTAAACGGATAGAAGCCGACTGGTTAGGGTCACCACCACCCTGGGTAATTACCAAACCAGCAACTTTACCCTGAACCTGATCTAGCGGATTGATAATGGCACCCTGGTTAAAATCCTTCGCCGAAATGTTTGATACGGCTCCGGTGAGATCCTTTTTACGCGTTGAACCATAACCCACACTGATTACCTGAACCTCGCTTAATGCGGTAGCGCTACCTACCAATTCAATAGTTATTGTTGTTTTGCCGGTTATATCAACTTCCTGTTTGGCATAGCCAATAAATGATACCACAAGTGTATTATTTGTGGCCGGTAATGAGAGTTTAAAATCACCACCGGGTCCTGTATTGGTACCAATGGTTGAGCCTTTGGCTACAATGGATACACCAGGCATCGGCGAACCATCATGAGAGTCTGTAACCTTGCCGGTTATTACCTTGTTTTGTGCCATTACCGGCACAGCAAAGAAGCAAAAAATGGCAAGACAGCTTACTTTAAGTAAATTTTTTAGCTGCATAAATTTAGATTTAGTGTTAATTGGTTTGTTATAAATGTAAACTATTAATTTATCAAATAAAATAACTGTAAATGTTATTTTGTTATAATAAATATTAAGTAACTGGCGATTAATTTATTACGATCGTTACTTTTCGTAATTACGGAGGACTACAAGTATTGGTAAGCTTTATGTTCATATTCAGGTTGGTTTTAAATCAAAAATTACGTCAAAGCCTAATGCCCAACAATCGGCAAAGGCATTTAACCCATTTATTGCAAAAGATCAATGTCCTTTGTTACGTTGGTAGCTTAAAAGCTACTCACATGAAAATTTAATTTATTATGGTTTATATTTTATTATACAGGAAAGGGTGATTTATCATGAAAATATTTAAATTATTTTACAGGATATTAAATCACCTCATACAAAGTAATATGCGACTGGGGGTATTACCTATTTTTTTTGTTAAAATATAAAAATATATAACTTTTTTATATTTTAATTAATTGATAATAAGCAGTTTAAAAAAAACTAGATGTCAAAAAGTATAAACAAAATTTAAGCGTTTTTAAGCCGATTTCATACTCCATGTTATACTTAAACCAACCATTTATGGGTTATGCTTTGTTTAACACCTCTACTGCTTTAATGGCCATTATTTTTTGATCGAACTGGTCGCCGGAAATTATTGCTTTTGCCTTGATACGCATTTTATATACGTATATGGTATTTACAGAATACTCCAAAATATTAGCAATAGTTTCATTATCGCTTATTCCCATGCGTATCAGCGCAAATATCCGGAGGTCGGTATTCAACACTTCATGATCGCGGGGCCATATCTGATCTTCCTGCTTAAACAGGGAGTTAAAAACAGTAATAAAATTGGGGAATATTTTCAGGAAGATGTGATCGAACGTATAGAATAATAATTCGCGTTCTTTTTTAATATTTATTTCATTAACAGCCAGCTGTATATCGTCATATTTTCTTGCCAGCAGCTTCCTGTCAATGTTTCTTTTCAGTTTTTCGAGCTTGAGGATATAGCCCGATATCACATTAAAAAAATACCCGATGTACTCCTCTTTAATGTGTGTATCCTCAATCAGTTTGTCGTTGATGCTTTCCAGCTGCTGATTTTTTTCTTCAATGATCTTTTCTTTCACCTTTAAGCGCTTGAGCTGATTAAATATGATGAAGGCCACCATGAGCACCAAAAGTGAAACAGCAGTAATAGATAAGAGGTATACCAGGAATTTATTTTTCTCCTTCTCCATTAAAACTAGCTTTTGAGCGGCTACAACGGGCAATACAGCGCCGATCTTTATTTTCCGAAGTCGGGCCCCGTAATATTCCGCATCATTCATCGCCTGATCCACAAAAGTATAGCCATCTATGATATTACCGGTCCGGTACAGTAAATTACCTAATTCAAAACTCGCCAGGGTTTCTTTTGTTGATGAGCGGATGTCGTTTATAACACCGATGATCAGCAGATTGGTGCGTTCTTCTACCTCTGAGGGAGCACGATAAAATTGCGAAAGCCCCGTAGCCATCATAGCCCGCTGATGGGTGGTTAAAGGATACTGATAAAGTAAGCGGGAGTAATATTCAGACGGCTTTTTTGTATCTCCCAGCCTTACCTGTTTATCACCCTGATGCCTTAACCACTCATATGAATTTGGCTTACACAGTGCAATGGTGGAGTCGAGATATTTGATGGATAAGGTGTTATTATACTGACTATAAAACACATTGTCGTCATAATCGGCCAGGTCTGAGTGGGCACGGGCTTTTAGCGAATAATATTCAATTTTATCGTCATCACTTAATAATTGAACGTTGATACCATTAAAGCAATCAAAGGCTTCTTTGAACATACCAGCCGAAAGCAATATGAAACCGAGCTTAATTTTACAGTCATTCTGTTTTTTAGCATCATGTTGTATGTCGCTAATATCCTGCATTTTATGAATAAATACATAAGCCGAATCAAACTGATAAACTTTATACGCTTCATATATATTGCTGCATAGCCTGTATCTGGTATTTTGGTCGGTTAATGGAGTTGTTGATAATGCTGTTTTGAGTTTTTGTATGTCGCCCTCTTTTTTATCGTCGTAAATTTTTTTCCTTGTAAGTTCCCGCTTTAGCTCGGCCAGAAGGCTATCTGTTTTTGATGACGCGAAGGTGGCGGCAGATCCAAAAAGTACAAGAAATAAAATTAGTATATAAACTCTCATAGTAAATCGATTAACTGATATGGTGTACTGCAATAGCTTAAATTTGTTTTAAAAAAACTGGCGTTGTAATTTACCTACAACACCAATAAAAAAAGGTAATTATTTAAAAACTGTTATAACTGATCAACCTGGTAATGATTTAACAAATTAAGCAGCACGCCGTTGGTCCACCCAAAACCATCCTGCAACGGATATTCGCCACCGCCGGCCTTTGATCCCGTATCCAGCACATTATACTTCTCCATCAGCTTTCCGGTTGCATCAAAAACCCGCATATTGGTACGTATCCAGGCTTCGGCAATGGAGCGGGCCAGATCATTCTGACCATAATTTTTTAAGCCGTCAATAGCCATATATTGCAATGGCGCCCAGGCATTAGGACTATCCCATTGCTGGCCCGACCGGTTAAACGTGGTTACCAAACCGCCCGATTTAAAGAATTTTATCCGGAGCGCCTGAGCCATGATTTTTGCCTGCCGCTCGTCGGCTATCCTAAACTCAAGCGGGAATACACCTGCCAGGGTTTGATGGGGAGTTATCTTGTTCAATTGCCAGTTATAATCCATAAACCAGCCCGTGCTTTCGCTCCAGCTATATTTCTGTATGGCTTTTTTACGTTGCTGGGCTTTGGTTAAATAAACCCTGTATTGGCTGCCATTTCCTGCTAATTGATAGCTTTGGGCGATGGATAATTCTAAATGATAGAGCAGGCAATTCAGATCAACCGGGATGATACTGGTAGTTTGAATGGTTGCCAGATTGCCTGTGGTATCAAACCAACGGGTACTAAAATCCCAGCCCGACTCAGCCGCGGCACGAATATTACGATAAAAATCGCCTGGTTTTTGCAGGGTTGTTTTGGCGGCTTCCACATCTTTTTTGTAGGACTCCTCTCGCGGTTGGTCCGAGTCGTCCCAGTAGCGGTTCAGCAGTTCGCCACCGGGCATGCGTACTACCATACGGTGAGCCTCGCCTACTTTTAATTTTTCGCCGCCTTCCATCCAAAACGCGTATTCTTTTAAAAGTTCCGGCTGATATTTTACTAATACCTTTTCGCCTTTATCCTTTGCCAGCAAATTAAGCATCACCGAAAAAAACGGCGGTTGTGAGCGTGTTAAATAATAGGTTCGGGTACCGTTTGGAATAAAGCCATACTTGTCTATCATATAAGCAAAATTGTCGATCATGTTTTCAATGATCTGTGTTTTATGGCTCTCCTGTAAACCAAGCATGGTAAAGTACGAATCCCAATAATAGGTTTCACGAAAACGGCCGCCGGGGACTATAAAATCATGTGGCAAGGGCAGCAATGATGAATATTTAGAAACCGTATCATGCCTACGGTACAGCACTTGCCACAAGGTATCAATGTGTTTGCGTATGCCAGCTGTGATATCACTCTTAAAAACATCGTTATGGGTTCCGGGGATAAAAAAATTATCGTTTACAAATTGCTTCAGATCAAAATCAGGCTTATTTTTTTGCCCCTCATAATCTTTCATGATCAGTTCGGGACTACGTTTGGGTGTGGCATCAACAAATATCTTATTATCAGGAAATATATCCGTAAGCTGTACAGCCTCAAACAAACCCGGATATAGTTGCCGGGGTGTAAGGCTTTGGGAATATGTTAGTAAAAAAACAAATAACAGTATTAATGTTAAAAGTGCTTTTCTCATGCTTCAGTTAATATAAATGGAAGTATGAAGGTAAATAAAAAGCTCAAAATATGTTAAAAGGGGTAAATAATTAACATTTTGGCATGTGATGGGTCAATTAACAACCCGCTTGTTTAAAAAGCGGCGGCAATTGCTGCAATTACGCTAAGGATTAAAATATTCAATCCAACCCTGCTTCTTCCGTTTTGTACAATTTATCCATTCTGGGGTACCCTATTTTTGAATCAACTTATTTAACAGATCAATAAAAATTAATTCAAAAAAAATGAACCAGCTTTTAAGTGCGATGCCCATATGGGCCATATTCATGATGTGTTTCCATATTCAAAGTCCAGAATTTGAAACCCAATCAAATTTAAGCGAGGCTAAAAAAGCCATCGCTGCAAGCAATCAAATTTATTTCCAGGCTTTTGCAAAAAATGATCCGGCTATTTTTATTAACCGGTATGCCGATAGTTGCGTGATCATGCCCCCAAACATGGAGCCGTTGCAAGGAGTGGCAGGTGCTCGCCGGTTTTTCAAAATGGCGTATGAACAGTTCGGATTACGCGATGGTCGGTTTATCACTACTGCTGTTTATGGTAACGGCGGGACATTTGTTACTGAAGAAGGGATATGGCAGTCATTTGATGCGCAGCACCGGCTTTTTGATAATGGAAAATTCCTGGTGCTTTGGAAAAAAACAGCAAAAGGCTGGAAAATGTTCCGGGACTCATTTAGCAGCAACCGCAAGAAGAAATAAGGGGAATTTTATCAGTGCTCAATTAATCTTGCGCTTGTCTGTTGACGAGCACAGGCTTAACAAAAACGCGTCATTGCGAGGTACGAAGACAACCGACCGGAGGGAGCTCATTAATACTGATAAAAACAAACACAACATTAATAATCCCTAACTATACAGAGCGGCTCTACAAATCGGGGATTGCCACGCTGCGCTCGCAATGACGCGTTTTTTAGGTACGTTAACGGCCAGGCTATTATTAGGCTTGTACCTTATACTCTCCGGGCTGATAAGCGCCAACCGGAGCAGGAAACGCAATATTAAGCCGATTATAGCTATTGATGGTAATGATAGCCATAGTCAGGTCGATCAGTTCCTGCTCTGAAAATTGGTTACTTGCCTGCTGATAGATCTCGTCAGATACATGGCTCCCGGTAACTTTGGTCAAGGCTTCGGCCCAGGCTAGCGCAGCGCGTTCACGTTCGGTATAAAAAGGGACCTCGCGCCAGGCGCTCAGCAGGTACAGGCGCTGTTCGCTTTCACCTTCGGCGCGCAGGTCTTTGGAGTGCATATCCAGGCAAAAGGCGCATCCGTTAATTTGTGATACGCGGAATTCAATTAAATGTAAAAGTGATTCCTCAACCGGAGATTTGGACAGGTATATAGCTAAACCATAAATAGCTTTCATAGCGGCCTGGCCTTTTTGATGTACATTAAGTCGTTGTTCCATTTTCTTGATCTTTAATGAGTATGAATATTTAATTTATACTCCAATGATGAATGAGATCTTAGAAACTGGACATTATTTAATAAAAAAAATTACATTTATTTTTGCAGCTATGTATTCAGAGGTATCTCGAAGAAAAATGAGGAACCTTTTTCGGGCTCGCTTTCCAGCCACAGCTTGCCATGGTGGCGACTAATGATCTCTTTACTGATATATAAACCGATGCCAAGCCCCGATATATGGGAGGCCAGTTCCTCTACCCGATAAAAACGTGAGAATATGCGTTCCTGGTGTTCTTTCTGGATCCCCATACCATAATCCTGTACCGTAACTTTAACTTTATCAGGCATAGCAGAGATGGTTACATTAACCAGCTTTTCCTTTGGAGAGTATTTAATAGCATTGGAAAGCAGGTTAACAATAACCTGTTCAATCCGTTGTTTGTCGGCCGATATGATGATCTCCTGTTCTGGCTGTTGTAATATGATCTGGTGTGTCTTGGTCGAATACTGGATGAGTTCAATGGTTTCCTGCACAATCTGCGTGATGTTAAAATCGCTAAAAGAAAGGGGCAGTTGTCCGGTTTCTATTTTAGAAACATCCAATAGATCGGAAATCAGTTCGGATAGCTTTTTAACCTGGAGCAGCGCTTTCTGTAAAAAGGGTTTATTACGGTCTGTATCCGGAAGTGTACGATTCAATATTTGCAAATAACCGCTTAAACTGGTTACCGGTGTTTTTAGCTCATGACTGGCCAGGCCAATAAATTCTTCTTTTTTATCATTAAGTCTCCTTATCTCCTCATACAGCTTGGTGTTATCCAGCGCAATGGCAGCCTGTGTGGCAACCCCGAATATCAATTGTTCATGCTCCCGGGTAAATTTACCCGGCTCGGGATGCCCATAAAACAATCCGCCTATTACCGCGCCCGATTTGGAAATTACGGGTACAGCCAGGTAACTGGTTACCTGTAAATGCCCTTCAGGCATCCCAAAAAAGGGACTATTCTTTCCATATCTCGGATCTTTGGTTATATCATCGGCACGTACAATACCTTCCCCTGTAAATGTAGGATGAAAAAGTGCCGTGTTCCTGGGTATTCCAAACCGCTCAAAGGCTTCTCTTGGTGCGCCCGACAGTGCAAACAACATATAGGATTCCCCGGCCTCGCTCACGTTGTTATAAAAAAACGCCCCAAACGCCGCGCCGATCAACCGGGTGGTTGCATCGGTTACTTTTTGCAAGATATCGCTCACGTCCATCTTCTCAGAAATAACTTTCCCAAGCACATTCAATACCTCTAGGTTTTCCGCGTAGCGTAATAACCTTGCCTCTGTTTCTTTTTGATGGGCATTATTCCGGATAATTTTGGCGGCGCCGATCACCTTGCCGGTAACATCCCTGATAGGTGAAACCGATATGGAAACGGGGATCTCTAAACCAGCTTTAGTTACCCGGAAGGTTACATAATGCTCCACCTTTTTGTTATTCCGGACTCTTTCCAGGATAAGGTCCTCTTCATCTAAGCGATCCTCGGGAATAAGTATGGTAATATGTTTCCCGATAACATCTTTTTCTGTATAACCCAGTAAATGCTCTGCTGCCGGGTTCCAGCTGGTGATGACCCCATCCAGGGTTTTACCGATGATGGCGTCATCCGACGATTCTACAATGGCGGCCAGTTTGGCACTTTTTTCTTCGGCCAGTTTGGTTTCGGTTTGGTCAACTATGGTACCTATAAAACGCTCTGGCTCTTGTAATTTATTAAAATAAACTTTTCCTTGCGCCCTTAGCCACCTTATCTCCGGCTTATCAAAACGAATAATACGATACGTCATATCATAAATATGATCGCCAAGCGGGTCCATAGCCTTATTCATAGCCTGCTCCAGGGTTTCCCTGTCGGCCGGGTAAATATGCTCAGTAAATAGTTCGAAATTTATTTCAGCCTCGGGTGCCAGGCCGTACAGGTGCTTGCATTCGTCAGACCAGGTAAGTTCGCCTGTTAGTGGTTTATAATCCCATGTCCCCAGGTTAGCAGAAGCAATGGCCATACGCAGCCGAGCTTCACTCTTTTGGAGCTCGGCCTCACGTTGTTGATATTGTGCAAGCTGTTGCTTTAAATCGGTAAGGTTTTCCATGGTATAGATACAAAACTAAGTTATTGAATTTTGATTCCTGCCAATAAAAACCATAAAAATCGATTATTTTATCATTTTTCAATAAGCTATTTGCTTAATATGAAAAGGATTGAGCAAATTGTTTAATTAGTAGGAAATGCTCTTTATATCGCGGCCTCCCGGAGTTAAGGAAACTCTCGTTTCTTTATAACAAAAGCCCGGCAGCAAATATTTGCTGCCGGGCTTTGTTCGTTAATAGTTAATCAGTAATTATTTATAATCCGGGTTTTGGATCAACACCCCTCCGCTCTTGTCAATTTCTGTTTGTGGCAGTGGCCATTTGTAAAACTTATCTTCAAAATGATAGTTGATCAGG
The DNA here is from genome assembly GCA_900068975.1 of Hygrocybe conica. Lineage (NCBI taxonomy): Eukaryota > Fungi > Basidiomycota > Agaricomycetes > Agaricales > Hygrophoraceae > Hygrocybe > Hygrocybe conica. The sequence continues at coordinate 59,055 of CEMM01323164.1, forward strand.
CTGGTTTTTACCGCGTTAAGTACCGGTCCGGCAATGTGCCATCTTAACAGATCATAATGACGCAGGCCTTCAAAAGCAAGCTCAACGCGGCGTTCATGTCTTATCCTTTCGCGCATCTGATCTTTGGTGTAGCCTGCCGGATATGGCGGCATACTTACACGCGCACGCAGATCGGCCATCGCTTTATAAACGGTAGCATCCGGACCGGCAATTTCATTCTGAGCTTCGGCATACATCAGCATCACTTCGCCCAAACGTAATACCACGGCATCCTGCTGACTCAGGGTCGAGAAGCCATACGGCATATTGTTAGGCTCCAGGAATTTAATAGTCCCGTAACCGGTAGGCCGCAAGTTTGATGGATGGTATACTTTGCCTGGACCAAAATTAACAGAATCCGCATACACGGTTTTCGCCAGCCTTGAATCGCGGTTATTGAACTGGTTTTTGGTATCGGTTAATGGAGATGTGCCATAAGGCTGCCCATCGGTACATTCAAAAGCATCAACCATGTTTTGCAAAGGAGCACAAGCATCCCAGTCGCCATAATACATATCCCAGGGAGTTGTATTATTAGGCGCCAGGAAGTTAATAGAGAAGATGATCTCGGTATTATTTTTTTGCGTGGCATCCCTGAATATATCTTCAAAATTGGTGCTCAGTTTATACTGCCCCATCAGGTCCTGGCACAGATCTCTCACCTGCGTAAGTATGGTCGGATCAGGGGTACCTGTGTTACCGAAAGCGGCAAATAACAATACCCTTGCTTTTAAGGCTTTTGCCGAAGACGCTGCCGCATGGCCACCATTGGCATAATATGCAGCAGTATTTAAATTGGCAATGCTATAATCCAGGTCGGTGGTGATCTGGGTCAGTACTTGCGCTGCCGGTACTTTAGGTTGCTTTTGATTACTCAGATCAAGTGGTTGCAGCACCATAGGCACATCGCCATAAATACTATACAACTGAAAATAGAAAAAAGCGCGGATGAACCTTACTTCGCCTTCGTACACTTTTCTTTGTGCATCAGATATATCAGCCCCTTTGTAGTTACCCAGGTTTTGTAGGAATAAGTTTATCCTGGCAATACCGGTATAACTGTCATTGTAAATAGCGGTTTCGTAACCACCGGTAGTGGGGTTAAAATTACCCTGAACAAAATCCTTAGCACTACCAGAGTTAAACTGATTATATCCGTTATCGGTAAAGCCATCCCTGAAACCTATACCTACGGCAAATTCCTCTGGTTGTAAAGAGGCGTACACAGCAGCGAGAGCCTCATCAAAATCGGCTTTTGATTTGTAAAAGGTAGATGTGGCAATCTGATCTGAAGGGTTCAGATCAAGCGCCTTTTTACACGCGCCTGTAAACAGCGCTGTAATTAATATGATGGTTATTATAATTCGATTTTTCATGTGGGGCTAATTAAAAAGTAACATTTAAACCAAAGGAGTATATCTTATTTTGCGGATACTGCACCTGGTCTCCACTGCCATAACGTTCAGGATCAAGCCCTTTGAACTTGGTTATGGTAAATAAATTATCACCGGCAAAATAAACCCGCACCCTGTTGATGCCTACCTTTTTGGTAAGCTGTGCAGGAATGGTATAACCAAACACCAGGTTTTTAAGCCTTAAATAGGATGCATCCTGCAAGAAGAAAGTAGATCGGCGACCGATCTTATCCGGCGCGCTCTGCCCGAAATAAATACGCGGCATGGTGGTTGACGGATGTTCAGGAGTCCAGGCATTTAACCAATCTGTAGTTGGCGAAGCGCCTTGAACAAATGGGATGGTTCCCCAGCCAGATACATATGATTTAACACCGTAAACGCCCTGGAACATAGCCGATAGATCAAAACCCTTAAAACTTGCCCCAAGGTTAAATGAATAATTCAATTTAGGATATACACCGCCAATAATAGTACGGTCGTTCTGGTCAATTTTACCATCGCCGTTAACATCCTTATATTTCAGGTCGCCCGGCAGCGTTGAGTCAGAAAACTGTTTCGGAGAATTAGCTACTTCTGCTGCTGATTGGAATATCCCGATCACCTGCAACATGTAGAATGAGTTCCATGGCTGCCCGTTTTGGTTGATGGTGTAATCGCCGATCTCTGTTTGGCCAAATTTCACCAGCTTATTACGGTTATGATCAACGTTAACACCCAAATTATAAGCAAAGCCGCCTAAAGCGCCATCACGTATAACATTGTTGTATGATAAACCAAGCTCAACACCGCGGTTGTTCACCACACCATCATTAATGGTAGGAGCACCTAAACCCACTACAGCGGTAACCTGCGCGGTTCTTAAAATGTCAGACGTGGTTTTATTATACCAATCGGCCGTTAAATTAAAGTTTTTGAAAATGGTTACATCCAAACCAATATCGGTCATGGTAGTGGTTTCCCATTTAATGATTGGGTTGTTCAGGTTTTGCTGTGCTACGCCTGTTGTAAGTGTTGAGTTATCAAAAGAGTAATTTCCGGTAAGATTCAGCAATGCCTGGTATGGATAGTTACCTACATTCTGGTTACCCAATTGTCCCCATGATCCCCTAAGCTTAAAGTTATCTAACCAGGTTAAATTCATGGCTTTTACAAAAGGCTCCTCAGTCGCTCGCCATCCGGCAGAAAACGAAGGGAATATCCCCCATTTATTCTTACCGTCAAACTTGGAGCTTCCGTCATCACGGATGTTGCCTTCTAACAGGTACCTACCTTTATAATCATAATTCACACGACCGAAGTATGACATTAAAGCCCATTGATTAGATGTACCGTAAGCATTTTGTATGTCTGAGCCTCCGGCGTTCAGTTCCTGCAGATCCAGGTCTGGAAAGTTTTTGCGATATCCCTGCAGGTATTGATATTTACTTTGCTCAATACTGTAACCAACTTGCGCTTTAATATTATGCCCATGAAAGTTGTGCGCATAATTTAAGTAGCTATATAAATTGGTATAAACAGTTTGTTCGTCCTGGTCTGTTAAGCCTTTGCCCAGGTCCAATTGAGTTTGCAGTTGATTGGTCTTGAAATTGTATTCATCCAAGGTTGCTTTAAAATCCTTGTATTTATCCATATTAAAGTTCACGGCGCCTTTGGTATACCAGGAGAAATCCTTATTGAACTGAACTTCAACCCAGCCCTGCGCATTTACGGCATAATCATTAGTAACCCTGGTAAAGTTTTGATCCAGTACAGCTATCGGGTTCTTATTGTTATACTCAAAGTCATAGGCTTTGTAGGTATAATGTCCGCTGCCATCAGTCAGGTACGGACCATAGGTAGGGGCCTGTGACATGGCCGAAAGAAAAAGGTCCATAGAAGAACCGTCCCATTGGCTGGGCGATGAAGGGTTACCTGCTACAGCATCTCTGGTACCTGATTTTAACAATACGTTGGTACCAAACTTGATATGATCATTAATCTTGGAGGTTAAATTGATACGGGCGTTGTATCGTTTATAATCAAAGCCCCTTTCAATACCATTCTGATTAATATAGCCCAATGATACATTATAGGTAGTTTTATCATTACCGCCGCTAAAAGTGAGGTTATGATTTTGTGTTGGGGCTGTTCTGAATATCAGGCTTAGCCAATCAGTATTGGGATAGTGAAGCCTGTCTGTACTGTTACGGTACAGATCGATCTGATCCTGCGGATAAAGTGAGTTCGGATCTGTTGTACCGCTGTTGATACGGGCCTGGTTAAACATCTCCATATACTGGGCAGAATTGGTTACCAGTTTAAACATTTTGGTAGGGCTGTAAAAACCCACGTTCCCATCATAACTTACCGACATTTGGCCGGATTTACCCTGTTTGGTAGTGATCAGCACAACGCCATTGGCCGCTCTTGAACCGTATATAGAAGCCGAAGCCGCGTCTTTCAGTACAGACACATTGTCTATATCGGTTGGATTAATATCGCTAAAGCTGCCGGGGACACCATCGATCAGTACCAATGGATCTGAACCCGCGCCGCTAAATGTACTGTTACCGCGGATCCGGATAGATACGCTTTCATTTCCTGGTTCACCAGAACCGACATTTACCGCTACACCGGGAGCCAATCCCTGAAGCATGGAGGCAGGATTCACCACCGGGCGCTTGTTCAGCGTTTCACCGGTAACAGACGAAACCGCCCCGGTAAGGTTCACTTTCTTTTGCGTACCATAACCCACCACTACAATTTCATTCAGCGCGGATGGTTGCTCTTTAAGCATCACATCAATTTGGGTTTGTGTACCTACCGCGATCTCTCTCGACGCGAAACCCACAAAGCTGAAAACCAATACAGCACTGCTATTGCTTACCGATACTTTATAACGGCCATCAATACCGGTTTGGGCGCCCACATCGGTACCTTTTACCTTAACGGTTACACCCGGTAGCGGTACACCTTTATCGTCTGTTACCTGGCCGGTAACAACAATATCCTGAACGGCACGGGCTTCGGCCTGTTTGGGGGTAACCACAATGGTATTGTTATTCACCACGTAACTAAATGGCTGATCCTGGAAGCATTGCTTTAAAACATCGCTCAGATCGGCATTTTGTAAATGCACGTTTACAGGCACTGCCTTTTTGAGCAGTTTGGCGTTATAGAATACACTGAAGCCGCTTTGCAGGTGAATTTCCTGTAGGGTTTCGGCCAGGGAAGCGTTATTTTTATCAAGACTGATCTTTTGTGCAAATGACGTTGCGGCGCTCACTTGCAGTATAGAAACCAGGCACAAAAAAAACGACAATTTCATAATCAGGAATAATTTAGATTTAAGGCAGGGCCATTCCCTGCATCTTATTGCAGCAGATTTTTTATACATTTGAATGTTAGGTTAAATAATTGGTTATGAGAAATATGATCATTGATTGATACCTGACAGCTATTCAAAGCTTTATACCAGGGGCGCTGCGAACGCTCCTGGTTATAAACAGGTAAATATTATGGGTAAGGAAAATTTACTTCATAATAATCACCCTCCTTCCCTCTATCTTATAGTGAATTGAGCGGGTTAGCACCATCACATCCAGTAACTCCGTTATATTTTTGTATTTGGATACAGTGCCCCCAAATTCATTCTTCTTCACATCATCATCCCTGTATTCCACATCAACATCGTACCAACGGCCCACTTGTTTCATCACCTCGGTGATATTGAGATCGTGGAATATAAAGAGGCCATTTTTCCAGGCCATCGTTTGCTGTATATCGGCGGGGCTTACTTTGATGGTCGCGCCGTTAACAGCGTTGCCCTGTTGGCCTGGCGCCAGCATTACTGCCGAGCTGCCGCTGCTCATCCGCACCGAGCCCTCCAACAGTGTAGTGGTTATGTTATTGTTATCTCCATAAGCGTTTATATTAAAGTGGGTACCAAACACCTGCACTTTTGTGCCGTTGGCCTGTACAATAAAAGGTTTGGCTTTATTTTTAGCTACTTCAAAATAGGCTTCGCCTGTTAGTTCAACCTCGCGGGTTACGCCGGTAAAAGCTTGCGGGAACCTGATGGACGAAGCTGCGTTGAGCCAAACCCTTGTACCATCTTCCAGCACAACCTGGTATTGCCCGCCCCTGGGTGTAGTAATGGTATTAAACTCGGGCGTTGTGGCGGCAGTAGTATTGTTATTTGAATTGGTAAAATGATATACCAGCATACCATTCCCGGTTTTACTTACGGTAACACCAGGTCTGGATGCCAGTTTGCCGTTTTGGGCATCATCAAGCACAATGCGCGAGCCATTGGCCAAGGTTAAATATGCTTTGTTGCCACCAGGTAATATGGGCGGCTGTACTTTATTTGTCAGTTTTACAGTACCAGTTTCCTGATTTTTTTTACGCTGCATAAAAAACAGCCCTGCAAACAATACCGCCACAAAAACCGCCGCCACCTGCAACCAACGGTATTTGGTAACCTTACGTGATGGTAGCTGAACTATTTTACGATTATCGTTTAATCGCTGCCATATGCGGGTACGCACATCTTCTTCTTTCACCAGGTCATCATCCCAGCCCTCTTCGGCCAATATCATTTCATCGCGGTATGTATCCAGCAACTTTTTTTCGTCGGCTGTACATTGTCCGCTCATGTACTTTTCGTACAAAGCAAGGAATTCGTCTTTGGTTATCATTAGGCTGTAATAGCAGGTTTATACTTTGTTAGTGTAAATTTTATATAGACACACACATCAATTTTTAATTTTTTTTGGGTTAATCATTAATTGTCGAATTATTTGGCGGGCTTTTCCTAATTTTATCCAACCAGTTGTATGTACAATTCCCCGATTAATGACGCTGAGCTGTGGCTTGCCATCCGTAATGATGACGAACAGGCTTTTGCCGTGCTTTTTGATCGGTACTGGTTACGACTGTATAAAACGGCTTTACGCCACCTGAAAGATCGCGAGGCCAGCGAAGAAGCTGTACATGATGTGTTCCTGAATATTTGGAACAGGAGGCAGCAACTCGAGATCGAATCATTCCCTAATTTTTTATTGACGGCTATCCGTTACCAGGTTTATAACCGGATGCGGGCCGTAAAATCTCCGGTTGTTTTAACCATTTCCGATACGGAGATCAGCGAATTGCTGGTTCATAATGACGGTGAAAGCCGGATCAAAGACCAGGAGCTGCTGCATGAATTAGGGCGGTACCTGGACCAATTACCCAAGCGCTGCCAGGAAATTTTCCAGATGAGCCGCATCGATCACCTTTCGAACCAGGAGATAGCCGGTCGCCTGGGCATCTCTAAGCGAACGGTCGAAAACCAGATCACTATGGCGCTTAAACATCTGCGGGGTTGTCTTAAACATGCGTCTGCTATTATTTCTTTGTGGTATATTCTTAAAAAATAGGATTGTCGCATAGTCGACTCACCCGACCATCGCAGCGCTCAGTCACCCTCTTCGCCTGCGGTGCAAAGAGGGTAAAGACATTTCTCCTTCCGCGCGTCATTGCGAGGCACGAAGCAATCCCCAATAGGCAAGTCCGCTCTGTATAGCATAGAGATTGCTTCGTACCTCGCAATGACGTTGTTTTTTTACCCCCCCTCTTTCCGCCGCAGGCGGAGAGAGGGGGGTCCAGCGAAGCGCAGACGGGGTGAGTCGTCGCCTGCGTTCAGTCGGGCAAATTTCCACGCCTTCTCCACCAGGTGTTTCGATAATTTTTCGTATATTTATATATCAAACGGCCCGCTTGTCTTTTCTGAAGATCAGCGGGCTGTTTGGTTAAGGAGAAAAAGGGTCAAAAACAGACCATTTTATATTCAATTATTTAACTATCAATAGATTAATACTTTTTAAACCTTTCAAAACCCA
>CEMM01323164.1:66505-132983 GCA_900068975.1 Hygrocybe conica
TGTTAAAATTAAAGGTTTAAAAAGTTTTTTGAAAGGTGTGTAGCATTGGCCCCGGTCTGTACAAGTTTTCTACAGAATCAAAGTCGAAATTTAAATCAAAAAAAGAACCCATGAAAAAATTTGTATCGGTCCTGGCTTTGATGGTGTCCATTGGCCTGCTCCCGCAATTATTGCATGCACAAACCTATGAGCTGGATAAAACTATCTCTCTGCCCGGCGATGGTGGTTATGATTACCTGTCGATTGACAAAGTAAATAACCGTTTATATGTATCGCATGGTACGGCTGTAAACGTGATCGATCTGAAAACAGAAAAACCAGCGGGCCTAATCGGCGATCTGAAAGGCATACATGGTATAGCTATCGATAACAAAGCCAACCGTGGCTTTATCAGCGATGGCAAAGCCAATGCTGTAGTGGCATTTGACCTCAAAACACTGAAAGTTATCGCTACCATAGCCTTAACAGACGCTAACGGTCCGGACGCCATTATGTACGACCCATACGCTGATCGCGTTTTCAGCTTTAATGGGGAGAGTAATAATTCGTCGGTAATTGATCCTAATACACTAAAACAAGTTGGTACAGTTGCGCTTGGTGGTGCTCCCGAATTTGCTGTAGCCGATGGTAAAGGCAAAATTTATAATAACCTGGAAGATAAAAGCAGCCTGAACATTATAGACAGCAAAACGCTGAAGGTGATCAAAAACTATCCGCTTGCCCCATGTGGCGGCCCCACTGGTTTAGCTTTGGATGCCGCCAACCAACGGGTATTTACCGTTTGCCGTGAAAATAAAGGTGTAAGCGTGGTGAATATCAATACCGGCAAAGTAGTGGCCACTTTACCTATAGGCTCCGGTGTTGACGCCGTAGTTTATGACCCGGAAACCAAGCTGATCTTCTGCTCCTGCGGCGATGGCGTAACTACTATTATCAAACAACTATCGGCCGATGAGTATAAAGTGATCCAGACATTACAGACAGCCTATCGTGCCAAAACCATGGCCCTGGATCCAAAAACACACAAGATCTATTTAAGCGTGGCTGAATTTGTAAAAGGGACACGAACTGCATTACCCAACACTTTTAAAGTGCTGGTTTATAAACTGAAATAAATAGAGCGGGTGCGAGGGAGGGAGTGCGAGAGATCAAATACCGACACTTAACCCTCGCACCCGCTCTCCGGAATTAAATTGTATTTTTAAGAAAAAAAAGATTGAAGTTATTGATCATAGAAGACGAGGCAGGCCTGCGGGAAAGTATTGAAGCGTACTTTACCGAGGAAGGCAATATCTGTGAAACAGCGCACGATTTTTCTTCGGCCATGTCCAAGGTTAATCTCTACCGGTATGATTGTATTGTGCTGGATATCACCCTCCCTCATGGTAATGGTCTGGATATTTTAAAACACCTGAAAGCCGGGCAACAGGCCGATGGCGTTTTGATCATTTCGGCCAAAAACTCCCTTGACGACCGCCTCACGGGGCTTGATCTGGGAGCCGATGATTATCTGACCAAGCCTTTCCACCTTTCGGAATTAAGGGCCCGGGTTGCAGCCATTGTTCGCCGTAAAGCATTCAATGGCAACAATATCCTTACCCTGCATGAGATCTTTATCGACCTCACCGCGAAAGAAGTTAAGATCAACCAGGTTCTGGTTAAGTTTACCCGGAAGGAGTATAGCTTGCTTTTATATTTTATAGCCAATAAAGGTAAAGTGGTTTCAAAAAGTGCCATTGCAGAACATCTTTGGGGCGACAGTATTGACATTGTCGACAACTTTGATTTTATTTATTCGCACATCAAAAATATCCGCAAAAAAATGGTGGAAGCAGGTGGTAAAGATTATATACAAGCCGCCTATGGCATGGGCTACAAGTTTACTGATGCATGAAGCTCCTGGACAAATATAACCGGATCAACATCAGCGTAACGGTAGTCATCATGCTGGTTACGGGTGTTATCTATTACTTTACGATCCATGCTATCCTTACACACCAGGTTGATAAGGCCTTACTGGTAGAGGAACGAGAAGTATTTGATTACGTACAACTTAATCATCACCTGCCCCAGGTATTCCGGACCAATCACCAGGAGATCCTTTTCAAAGCGGTTGACGGCCCGGTTAAAAGAAAGTTTATTGATACCTCCTACCGGGATACCAAAGATCAGGACATGGAGCCGGCACGTGCCATTATCACCTCGGTAACTGTGGGTTCGCAACTGTATCAGATAACCGTTATACAATCAACCGTAGAAACCGAGGACCTTATAGGCGATGTTTTCCTGATCACTATTGTGCTTATTTTTATTTTGGTAATGGCGCTGTTTTTATCAAACCGACTGATATTAAGGCGCATGTGGCAGCCCTTTTACACCATATTGAATCAACTTAAAGTATTTAATCTGGCCGAAGATAAAGCCGTGGCTTCTGTACCCTCAACCATTGATGAGTTTACCGAACTTGACCAGGCCGTAGGCATTATGGCCACCAAGGCGAAGGACGATTACCTTAACCTGAAAGCTTTTACAGAAAATGCAGCGCATGAGCTGATGACCCCTATATCCGTCATCAATTCCAAACTGGATACGCTGGTACAAACCGGGCAATTCACTGATCCGCAAAGCAAACTGCTTAATGATATTTATAATACGGTTGCCCGCTTAACCAGGCTTAATAAATCAATGCTGCTATTAACCAAAATTGAGAATGGATTGATCCATGACCAGCAAACCGTTAACCTGAAAGAATTACTCAGCACCAGTTTTTCCCAGTACGAGGAACTCCTGGGCAGTTTAAATATTAAACTGGTAACCGAGCTTACTGATTGTGAAGTAAATGCCAGCTTGTTGTTAATGGAAGTGCTTGTAAATAACCTCATCACCAATGCCATCAGGCACAACCGGCCGGGAGGCAATATCAGCGTTGTGTTGGATCAACATCAACTTCGTATCAGCAATACCGGAAAAGATGGCGAAATAGATATTGAGCGGGTTTTTAAACGCTTTCAAAAATCCTCTGCTTCCGAAGGTATTGGGCTTGGCCTTACCATTTGCCGGCAGATCTGTAATAATTATGGGTTCGATCTTCACTATCAGTTTAGCGAAAACATCCATCAGTTCACAGTAAACTTTTCAGTTCCAGAATAATTCCAGAATTGATATTTAGCTTAGTAACGTCGAAAAAATGGAATTGTATTCAAACTTTTAAAGATTAATTATAAAGCTTAGATTTAGACTATCGGTCGCTAAGCTCAACCCCATCTGAGTAACCGGTATGGGCCATCTTAACTTATGAAACATCTGCTCATATCACTCCTATGCTTAATGATGAGTTCTTTTTGCTTCGCGCAGCAAAAAACACTGGACGATTACTTACAAGTAGCCGTAAAAAACAGTCCGCTGCTTAAGGACCTCAACAACCAAATACTATCGGCGCAACTGGATAGCGTTCGTATAAAAGCCGGATTAAAACCACAGGTAACTGCCGGGAGCGCCGGTTTGTATGCTCCGGTTATTCATGGCTACGGCTATTCGCAGGCCATCACTAACGGACAAACGCTCGATGCCTTGTTATCGGTTAATAAATCCTTCATCAGCAACGGTTACCTGAAAGCGCAATATAACGGTATAGGCCTTCAGCGCGATTCCATACGCAATAACATTAAACTCTCTGAGCAGGATCTGCGTCGTACTATCGCCGCGCAATATATAGCCGCTTATGGGAGCCTGCAACAGGTTAAATTCAATAAAGAGGTAGTGACCCTGCTGAGCAGTGAAGAAGACCTGCTTAAAAAACTCACCCGCAACAACGTTTACCACCAGAGTGATTATCTCACTTTCCTGGTTACCTTAAAACAGGCGCAGCTGCAACTTTCGCAAGCCACATTGCAGTATAAAACAGATTATGCTACGCTCAATTACCTCACGGGGATTACGGACACCACAGTCATCGAGTTACAGAAACCTGAACTACAAAGGGCGATCATTACTGACAAAACCAACAGCATATTTTTCAGACAATATGCGCTTGACAGTTTACGCTTACTCAATACCCGCAAACTGATCGACTACAGTTACAAACCCCAGATAAAAGCCTTTGCCGACGGGGGTTATAACTCCGATCTAACAGCCCTTTATTATAAACATTTTGGCACTAGCGTTGGCTTTAGTCTTACCCTGCCTATTTACGACGGTGGACAGCGCAAACTATCGTACAAAAAGCTTTCGCTGCAAGAAGAATCGCGCAAAAACTATAAGAGTTTTTTTGCTCAGCAGTACAGCCAGCAGATCATCCAACTGAATCAGCAGATAGATGGATACGACAACCTGATAGCTGACATTAATACCCAGTTCAAATATTCCGAAACATTAATAAAGGTGGATACCAAGCTACTGCAAACCGGCGACCTACGGATGGCCGACCTGATACTGGCTATCAATAATTATCTCACTATCCGTAACCTGCTTACGCAAAACACCATTAGCAGATTGCTGCTCATTAACCAACTCAACTACTGGAACAGATAATATGAAGAATTTATCATCGCCATATTTTAAATTTTTAGCGCTTGCATGTGCCTGCCTGGTATTGACCATATCGGCATGTAATCATGATACCGCTACTGCCGACGAAGATGCCGCGGTAAAGTCGCAAACACCGGTTACGGTAACTTCCATCAGTAATGGCACAATGGCCGATTCCATAACGCTGAACGCGACTTCGTCGTTTATGCAAAAGAGCTATGTGAAGGCTAATGCTATAGGCTATATACAAAAGGTATACATAAAACCAGGGCAATATGTAAGTGCGGGCCAATTGTTGTTTACCATTAAAACAAAAGAGGCGCAAAGCATTGGCAATACCATCAATGTGCTGGATACCACATTTAAGTTTTCTGGCGTAAACCGGATTAAGGCTTCAAGCAGCGGTTATATTACCCAACTGCTACACCAGGTTGGCGACTATGTGCAGGATGGCGAACAATTAGCTGCCGTAAGCGATAAGGAAAGCTTTGCCTTTGTAATGCAGCTCCCTTACGAACTTCAAAGCACCTTACATAATAACCAGGATATTACGCTCACCTTACCTGGTGGCCGCACGCTAAGCGGTCGTGTAGCGTCGGTTTTACCTTCGGTAGATACTTTGTCGCAAACACAAGGCGTAGTGATCAGGGTAAATAGTGCCGATCCGATCCCTGAAAACCTGGTGGCCAGGGCGCATATCATTAAATCGGCAAAAAACAATGTACCCTCGCTGCCAAAATCAGCTGTGTTAGCCAATGAAACACAAACCGATTTCTGGGTGATGAAACTCATTAATGATACTACTGCGATCAAGGTGCCGGTGCAAAAAGGCATTGAAACTGGGAGCCAGGTAGAAATACTTTCGCCCAAATTTGGCCCGGCTGATAAAATTGTGGTTACCGGTAATTATGGATTGGCTGATACCGCCAAAGTGAAAATTGTGAAGCCATGAAAAATCTGAACAATTTTTTCATCACCCATAAAAAGCCCATCAGCCTGCTGTTGTTCATTATACTGTTGGGCGGTGGTTTTGCCTATTCGCGTTTACAAACCTCTTTGTTCCCGGAGATCACTTTCCCCAAAATCAAGATCATAGCCGATGCCGGTTTGCAGCCGGTAAACAAAATGATGATCACGGTGACCAAACCGCTGGAGAATGCCGTGAAGCAAGTACCTAACCTGCAATATGTACGCAGCACTACCAGTCGGGGCAGTTGCGAAATATCGGCTTTCATGAACTGGGACGCGGATATCGATCTGAGCCAGCAACAGATCCAATCACGTATAGACCAGATCAAAAATGACCTGCCACCGGATGTGAACATCAGTGTCGAAAAAATGAATCCCTCTATTCTGCCGGTAAGCGGATATACGTTGGAGAGCCATAGCAAATCGCCCATAGAATTAAAGCAGTTGGCCACCTATACCGTAAAACCTTTCCTGTCGCAGGTGGATGGTGTATCTGAGATCAGGGTTATAGGCGGTAAAACAAAAGAATACTGGCTGGTGCTTAATACGCAGAAGATGAGTTCGCTGGGACTCACACCAGACATCATCACCAATACACTGGCCCAAACAGGCTTTATCAAATCAGAAGGCTATTTGTCCGATTATAAAATGCTGTATCTTACTGTGACCGATGCTTCTGTAAATACCAGTCAGCAATTGGAAAACCTGGTGATCAGCAATAACCGTAAACGGGTAATACAACTAAAAGATATTGGCAGCATACAGATCAATCCAGGAATCGAGTATACCAAGGTAAACGCCAATGGTCACGAAGGTGTTCTGATAGCCGTGATCAAACAGCCCAATGCCAACTTGATCGACTTGTCTGACGCGATGACCCAAAAGGTAGCTGACCTCCAAAAGATCCTCCCGGCTGGTGTAACCATCAAACCGTACTATGTTCAGGCCGATTTCGTAAACGCCTCTATAAAAAGCGTAGGCGACAGTTTATGGATCGGGTTGGCACTTGCTATTATTGTAGCCATTATTTTTTTATGGTCGATAAAGGCCAGCGCCACTATACTGATCACCATACCGGTTACACTTTGCCTAACCCTGATTGTTCTGTACGCTTGGGGTTATACCTTTAATATCATGACACTGGGCGCCATAGCCGCCGCCATAGGCCTCATCATTGATGATGCTATAGTTGTTGTAGAGCAGATCCATCGAACGCATGAAGAGCATCCTGATGAACCCACCTTAACGCTGCTACAACGGGCGATTGATTATCTTTTCCCGGCCATGGTGGGTTCATCCATCAGCACTATTGTTATTTTTATTCCGTTTGTCATGATGACAGGTGTTGCCGGGGCCTATTTTAAGGTGATGACCAACACCATGATCATTACCCTGGTCTGCTCCTTTTTTGTAACCTGGATAGGCTTACCTGTCATATATCTGCTGCTTACCTGCAACCATCAAACCAACAGTGTGCAGGTTAAAGAAGCGCACGGTGTAAAAAGACAACGCTGGGTTTCCTTTTTCATCCTGCGCCCTTATTTGAGTATCATCATGATGCTGGCACTTGCCGCTGTAATTATTTTTATACCAGCGGGCTTAAAAACAGGCTTTTTACCAGATATGGATGAGGGTAGTATTGTACTCGATTATACTTCGCCTCCCGGCACATCACTCGAAGAAACGGACCGCATGTTGCGCGACATCGAGAAGATCATCATCAAAGACCCCGAAGTCGCCGCCTATTCACGCAGAACGGGCACGCAAATGGGCTTTTTTATAACAGAGCCCAATACCGGCGATTACCTGATACAGCTAAAGAAAGGCCACAATAAAACCACCGAAGAAGTGATCAGTGATCTGCGACAGAAGATTGAATCGACCCAACCTGCCCTGCGGGTAGATTTTGGACAGGTGATCGGTGATATGCTGGGCGACCTGATGACATCAACACAACCCATCGAGATCAAAGTTTTCGGAGATGACCAGGTTAAATTACAACAGCTATCCAAACAAATAGCAACCGCTGTAGGCAACGTAAAAGGCACAGCCGACGTATTTGACGGCATTGTGATTGCCGGGCCATCGGTAAATATTGTACCTGATTATACCATGCTGGCGCAGTACAATCTTACACCCGCCAATCTGCAAACACAGGTACAATCGGCGTTGCAAGGAAATGTGATTGGTAGTTTGTTTGAGAAAGAACAGCAATCGCCTATCCGTATGGTGTATCCGGGCAATCGCTCTCTGGATGTAGCCAGCCTTAAAAAATTAACCGTCTTTTTACCCAATGGCAAACCGTTGCCTATCAGTCAGCTGGCTAATGTAGAGTTAAGAACAGGCGACGCTGAAGTACAGCGCGAAAACCTGCAGGCCATGGGCGTTATCAGCGCCCGGTTGGATAATGTGGACCTGGGTTCTGTTATGCCGGCCATCAAGAAAAATATTAACGCCATCAATCTTCCACCGGGGTACCACGTGGAGTATGGAGGTGCTTATGCCGAGCAGCAACAATCGTTCAAAGAACTATTGATCATCCTGATCACCTCAAGTCTGTTGGTTTTTGGTGTAATCCTTTTTCTATTCAAACAATTCCGCATCGCGCTGCTCATCCTGGTGGTGGCCGTATTGGGCATTGGTGGCAGTTTCCTGGCCTTGTGGCTAACCAGTACCCCATTAAACGTGGGCAGCTATACCGGCTTGATCATGATTGTGGGCATCATTGGCGAAAACGCCATTTTTACCTTCTGGCAGTTTAGGGAAAGCACTAAACATAACAATATCAACGAGGCTATTATTTATTCCATCTCTACCCGTTTGCGTCCCAAATTAATGACGGCTCTTGGGGCCATTATCGCCTTGCTGCCATTGGCCCTGGGTATAGGCGCGGGCGCTCAGCTGCATCAACCATTAGCCATCGCGGTTATTGGTGGTTTCCTGACGGCATTGCCCTTGCTGTTGATCGTGCTGCCCAGTATGTTGTGGCTGCTTTACCGTAATCATACTTTTGTGCATCCACCAGCAACCAAATAAATTTAACGTAGCAGTCACGAACAAGGGCGCTGAGGTTTTTCAAATATTATACAGAGATTTGCAGGTAAATGATATCCCTATGCACATACTCGTTATTGAAGATGAACAAAGAGTAGCCGAGCTGATCAAAAAAGGGCTCGAAGAGCATGGCTTCCAGATAACGCTGGCATATGATGGGGAGATGGGGAAAAAAATATCCTTATCAAAAGAATTTGATCTGATCCTGATGGATATCATTCTTCCCAAGATCAATGGGATAGATCTGTGTAAAGAAATACGAAGCGCCCGGCCGGATATTCCCATCATTATGCTCACCGCCTTAGGCACTACTGATGATAAAGTGGATGGATTTGATGCCGGAGCCAATGACTACCTGGTAAAACCTTTCGATTTCCGGGAGCTCCATGCCCGTATCCGCGCCTTAACCAACCGCACTCAAAACAACAATACATTTAACCAGGGTTTCATTTTGCGCTTTGCCGATCTGCAAATGAATCTGCAAACAAAGATCGTGACCAGAAATAACGAGGTGATTGACCTCACCCCCAAAGAATTTCGCTTATTGGAATATATGATGAAGAACGCCCAGCGCGTTTTATCCAGAACCGAGATAGCCGAAAAAGTTTGGGACACCTTTGATTCGGGCACTAATTTTATTGATGTGTACATTAACTACCTCCGCAAAAAGATCGATAAAAACTTCGCCACCAAATTAATACACACCAAGCCTGGTATGGGTTTTATTTTCAAAGAGGGATGAAGATCAGGAATCAGCTTCTGTTGTTGTTTTTAGTACTGTTCGGGGTACTCCTGCTCACGTTTTCCATATTTATATACCTTTCTTCGGCACAAACCCGTAAGGATGAATATTATAAACAACTTAAAAGAGAGGCCATTACCAAAGCCAACCTCCTCTTTGATGCTAAAGTTGCTCCCTCAGTATTACAGTTGATCTATAAAAATTCCGCCAACTCACTGTTTGAAGAAGAAGTAGCCGTTTACGACACTTCGTTTAATTTATTATATCATGATGCCGTGCAAATTGATAAGGTAAAAGAAACCCGGAAAATGATCGATCAGATCATTCAGCAAAAAGAGATCACGTTTGACCAGGGCAGTTTGCAGGTAGTCGGGCTTTTGTATACGCATCATGATAAAAACTATGTTATTACGGCCGCTGCTAATGACGAATATGGGATCAAACGTTTGAGAGAGTTAAAAAACACACTGATTTTGTCGTTTATTATTATTATTTGTTTTACTGTTATTGCCGGCTATTATTTCGCCGGCAGGGCCTTGAAACCCGTTGCAGAGATCATCGATAATGTAAAAGAAATTACGGCTACCCGTTTGGATATGCGGGTGCCTGTTAAAAGTGAAAAGGACGAAATTGGTGAACTGGCCATCACCTTTAATAAAATGCTCGACCGGTTAGAGAACTCCTTTAACGCACAGAAAAGCTTTGTTAATAATATCTCCCATGAGCTCCGCACCCCGCTCGCTACAGTAGTTGGGGAATTACAGCTTGCCCTGATAAAAGACCGCTCCATAACGGAATATAAAGAAGTGATCCGCCTATCGCTACATGATGCCAAAAGATTAGTAAAGCTATCCAATGGTTTGCTTGATCTGGCCAAAGCTAATTTTGATCAAAAGGAGATCAGGATGAAAGAGCTGCGGGTGGATGAATTATTAATGGATGCCCGGGAAACCATCATCAAAACAATGGATGGTTTTAACGTGGATGTGTTATTTGAGCAGGAAATAGAAAATGACGATAATATTTCTGTGATGGGGAATGAATATCTATTGAAAGTAGCATTTATCAACCTGATGGAAAACGCATGCAAATTCTCGCCTGATCATCTGTGCACGGTAACCATCACTTACTTGCAAGACAAAGTAATTCTAGCATTTAAAGATAAAGGCATAGGCATCCATACGCAGGACATCCCACATATTTTCTCAGAATTTTACCGAGGCACCAATAAAGATTTTACCTGGGGAAACGGTATAGGTTTATCCTTAACCGATAAAATAATCTCCATGCACGGCGGCAGCATTACCGTAGCCTCAACAGAAAATAAAGGCAGCACTTTTACTGTTACGCTCCTGCACGTTTAGCCTTTCTTTTTCTAATAAATTTCTAATAAATTTCTGTTTCTCCTCTAACGGCCTTTTTCAATCAGTCGCCTTACTTTTGCTGCACAATAAAAAACAACAAATGGACTCAGGCCCCGAATCGTGTTTAATAGTTAACCGCCCGCCTATTACATAACTCTGTTATGCTGATGAGGTCGGCATAAAAACAGCGTTATGTTCAAATTTCTGACTTTCAGCAAATTGAACCACCACTATCCGGGAGATGGTGGAAGTTCAAGCCAATTAAATCATATGCCCGCTGCAAACAGCGGTGCAGAACAGGAGATATTTTCTAATCACATCTTATTCAGTAGCCCCGCAGGCGAACTCTTCGATTACCGGAAATTCAAGAAAAGGAGAAAGATTCGCCATGCTCACAATTTATGATTTTACCTTAAGGCTAACTGTAGCCTTTATACTCGGTGCCGTGATCGGTACCGAGCGCCAGTGGCGGCAACGGATGGCGGGTCTTCGCACCAATATGCTGGTTGCCCTCGGGGCATGCATGTTTGTGGCCTTAGGGGTACGCATAGGCGGCGATGCCACCGGACGCGTAACATCTTACGTAGTGAGCGGAATAGGTTTCCTGGGTGCAGGTGTGATCATGAAAGATGGCGTTAACATCAGGGGTTTAAATACCGCGGCTACCTTGTGGTGTTCGGCTGCCGTTGGTGCGTCCTGTGGTACAGGTTTTATTGCAGAGGCCTGTATCGGGTCGGCTTTTATCATCCTTACCCATGTAGTGATGCGCCCCTTGGGAGCCAGACTTAGTCGCCTGCCTATCAATAAGGACGCTTCCGTTCCGGTGCACTATCTCATTATCATCAAATGCAGGCAGGAGGTCGAAAATCATCTTCGGGTATTGCTGCTGCAGTTTACTAATCATGATGAAAAGATACTGCTTCGTTCGCTGAAAAGCACCGACGACAATGACAGCAGCATGGCCGTTATCACCGCCGAGATCCTGGCCAATGGTCATGAAGATGCGACTATGGAAAAAATTGCTGGCCGGCTCACGATAGAGCACCAGGTTTACGAAGTAAGCTGGAATAAAGCCGGCCATGAAAACGATCTGTAAAAACATATAAAATATTAAGGAATGCTCACTATAAATAAGACCTCACTAAGAAAAGTGGCTGCTGACGGCAAAAAGATCCTGTTGAATGGCAATGAAGAAGCCGCTGCAACCAAACTCAGGAACGCCTCATGCCATGATCAGAATTTTTCCCTGGCCATGCTGGATAGCAACCTGGATGGTTTATCCGTAGCCCAGGCTAAGGATCGTTTGGAAAGATTTGGGTTGAATGAAGTGCATCATGAAAAAGCGCCTTCCTGGTTCAGGCAACTGGTTGAAGCTTTTATCAATCCGTTCATAGGCATCTTGCTCATCATTGCCACTATATCATTTATACTGGACGTTTGGCTGGCCAAACCCGGAGAAGCCGATTATAAAACCGTGCTCATGGTAGGCATTATGGTGATGACAAGTGCTTTATTACGGTTTGTTCAGGAATACCGGAGTAACCGGGCGGCCGAACAGCTTAAAAGTATGGTTACCACCACGGCAACCGTTTTACGGAAACCAGCTGGCAAAAAAGAGCTGGATATTAAAAAACTGGTGCCGGGTGATATTGTATTTCTTTCGGCCGGGGATATGATCCCGGCAGATTGCCGTATCATACAATCCAAAGATCTTTTTGTAAGCCAGGCCATGTTAACAGGCGAATCATTACCGGTTGAAAAAAGGAGTTTTCCGGTGCGCGATGCCGAAAGTAAACCTTTGGTTGAGTTGGATAATATATGCTTTATGGGCACCAATGTAGTTAGCGGTTCGGCTATGGCCATTAGTGTAAACACCGGTAATCAAACCTATTTTGGTTCACTCAGTAAAGACATCGTTGGCAAACGTGCCGAAACAAGTTTTGACAAGGGAGTAAATAAAGTAAGCTATTTACTCATCCGGTTCATGATCGTTATGGTTCCCCTCATATTCTTAATTAACGGATTTGTTAAAGGCGACTGGTGGGAAGCTCTTTTATTTGCCATTGCGGTTGCTGTTGGATTAACACCCGAAATGCTGCCCATGATTGTAACGGCAAACCTGGCTAAAGGCGCCGTTAATATGAGCAAAAGAAAAGTGATCATCAAAAGGCTTAGCGCCATTCAAAACATAGGCGCCATGGATATTCTTTGCACCGACAAAACCGGCACACTAACCATGGATAAAATTGTTCTGGAAAAACATCTGAACATTTTTGGAGACGAGGATGAGGAGGTGTTAAAGTGGGCCTACTTGAATAGTTTTCACCAAACCGGTTTGAAAAACTTATTGGATGTAGCTGTTCTGGAACATATAGAAATTCATGAATACTTAAAGGTAGAAGAGTACTATTTAAAGGTTGACGAGATCCCTTTTGATTTTCAACGCCGGCGAATGTCTGTTATTTTGAAACAGCGGAATGGCAAACATTTACTGATCTGTAAAGGCGCTGTGGAAGAAATGCTCGATTTGTGTAATTATGCTTTTGATCCCGGTGAGGATAAACAGTTACATATAGAATCGGACAAGATCATGCCGATGGATGAAAACAAGAGATGCATGATCCTCAATACTTCTAAAAAGTTAAATGCCGAAGGTCTTCGGGTTTTGCTGGTGGCTATTAAAGAGTTTGACGACCGGGCCCTCACTTATTCTGTGGACGATGAAAAGGATATGATCCTTACCGGTTTTATCGGTTTCCTTGATCCTGCAAAACCATCGGCGAAAACATCTATCGAGGCTTTGCAAAAGCTTGGAGTTAATGTGAAAGTACTCACCGGCGACAACGAGATTGTCACCAAAAAGATCTGTAGCGATGTAGGTATTCCCTACAGCCGGATCCTGCTTGGAGGCGAGGTAGAGCAAATGAGCGATGAGGAACTGAAACAACAGATAGACGATGTTTCTATCCTGGCCAAACTCAGTCCGACACAAAAATCGCGGGTTGTTAAAATATTGCAATCCAAAGGACATACCGTTGGCTTCATGGGCGATGGCATCAATGACGCAGCCGCTTTAAGAGATGCCGACGTTGGCATTTCTGTAGATACAGCCGTAGATATCGCTAAAGAAAGCGCCGACATCATTTTGCTCGAAAAAGACCTGATGGTATTGCGCAAAGGGGTGATCTATGGCCGCAGAACCTTTGGCAATATCATCAAATATATTAAAATGACCGCGAGCAGTAATTTTGGAAATATGTTCAGCATGTTGGGAGCAAGCGCGTTTCTGCCCTTCCTGCCCATGCTTCCGGTCCAGATCCTGATTCAGAATTTATTGTATGATGTATCACAGATATCCATTCCCTGGGATACAATGGATGAGGAATTTATAGAGAAACCAAAAAAATGGGATGCCTCGGGTATCACCAGGTTTATGCTATACATTGGCCCCATCAGCTCTATTTTTGATTATGCCACCTTCGCGGTCATGTTCTTTGTATTTAAAGCCAATAATCCGACCCATCAGCAGCTATTTCAGAGCGGATGGTTTATTGAAGGTTTATTGTCCCAAACCCTGATCGTGCACATGATCCGGACACGGAAAATACCATTCATACAAAGCTGGGCAACTGCGCCTATCATCGCGTTAACCTCACTCATCATGCTGATAGGTATCCTCATCCCGTTTTCGCCATTTGCAGGTAGTTTAAAGATGCAGCCCCTGCCGTTGACCTATTTCCCCTGGCTAATTGGCATACTGACAGCTTACTGCATACTCACCCAACTGGTCAAAACCTGGTACATTAAAAAATTCAATCAATGGCTCTAAGGGAATAAGGATTAGAGGAACAAGGAGCAAAGGTTTTTGGGGAAGAGTGGGATGAAGGAAGCCTCAATAAGCTAAGATATATCCTAATAACAAAAACCCTTCAAATGATATCATTTGAAGGGTTTTTGTTATTGATGAAGCGGAATGGATGCGACTTGCTTTTAGTTGTTTCCCTTTTTAGAATGAAATAATTGCTGGCTCCTTTTTGCATAGTTATCTCATACTTATATTTCTAAATAGTTTATTTAATTAACTAATTATATTGTTTTTCATAAAGCAATAATTATAAAAATGTTACATAATATTATTTATTTAATTATTATTTTTATGACAGCTTCTATTAATATATCTGTAGAAGTCCTAAACCTTATTCAGAAAGAATATATTGGCCTTGCTTTTGCATAAGCTGAGAGGTCCGGTGTAGCCATGTATGTATTAGGTTTAGTTAAAAGGAATTTCCTAACCATTTAAATACATTAAACATGAGCACTAAAAGCACAAATCTTAGAAACCTGAGGCTAAACACGGGCTATGACGACGGTCTGGAACTGGATGTAGCCTTGGTTGGAGCAGGAGTATCCAGCCTTTATTCTGCCTACCGGCTGATGAACGAAAGCGATAAGACCACTCACAAACGCGTTCAAATATTTGAAATGAGCGACCGGATAGCCGGAAGGTTGGAATCTGTAGTATTGCCGGGCATGGTGATTACCGGCGAATTGGGCGGCATGCGATACCTCGATTCGCAGCAAATTGTTACCACCCTTATTGAAAACGTTTTTAAGCATGATCTCGATCATATAGATTTCCCAATGGGTGACGCTGCAAATCTGTTATTTTACCTGCGGAAACAACGCTTTCATGCCAACGCCTGGGATGTAGCGCAAAAAGCCGGCAAAAAGCTGGAAACCCGGTATTATCTAGATGCCGATGATGACGGTTTCAGCGCAGATCAGCTATTCAATAAAGTGATCTATGATGTTTTGGTGGCCGATCCCTGGTTTAAAGGGAAATATGGCGTTAAAGTTAGTAATCCTTCCCTGTACAATTATAATTTTGAACTGACCAGTAAAGATTGGGATGATATTAAACCCAACCTTACCTATTGTTTCAGCGGCCCTTATAAAGGCTTAAAGGTTAATGACCTGGGATTCTGGAACCTGGTGAAAGATCAGGTATCTGAAGAAGGATATACATTTTTAGATGTAGCCGGTGGCTATTATTCAAACACCATAAACTGGAACGCGGCAGAAGCTTTTCCATATATGGTAGGTGATTTTTCGAGCCAGACGGTTACTTATAAAACCATTGATGGCGGGTACGATCTGATTGCCTACGCGCTGGCACATCATTACCTCAAATTTGAACAATCACAGATATGGACAGAAAACCAGCTGCTGACCATTAACCATACCGATAAAGGCAAGCGTAAATATCAGTTGGTATTTAAAAACAAGGGCTCAGGCAAAACCTGGAACGTATACGCCGACCGGGTGGTACTCGGAATGCCCCGAAGGTCATTGGAATTACTTGACCAGGAAGGCTTTTTGTTCAAGAGCAAGAACTTACAATACCATATGGAATCGGTGATCATGGAACCTTCTTTCAAGTTGCTGATGGGCTTTGAAAAACCCTGGTGGAAAGAAGTGCTTGGCGCTACTTCCGGTCATTCGATCACCGACTTGCCTATGCGGCAATGCTATTATTTTGGCACCGACCCTAATGATTCACATTCCATGTTCTTAGCTAGTTATAACGATATGAATACCGTTACTTTCTGGAAAGCGCTGGATGATAACCATCCGGAGCGTTTTGAGCCCAAGGCAACCCGTTTGATGAGCCATGCTTCGATACCCGCTCTGAAGGACAAGGCATCCAAGGTAATGGTAGCAGAGGCCATGAACCAGGTGCGGGAACTGCATGGAGATCCGAATATTCCAGACCCTTACGTAGCATTATACAAAGACTGGGCCGACGATCCCTTTGGCGGAGGTTATCATGCCTGGAAAGCTGCTTATAATGTAAAGGAAACTATGGAATTTATGCGTAAGCCCATTTCAAAGGAAGACATATATATTGTCGGCGAGGCATACTCAGACCAACAGGGCTGGGTTGAAGGCGCTTTTTGCGTAGCCGAAAAAATGTTACAGGATCATTTTTCCCTAAACAAGCCTGATTGGTTGGATAAGGATTATTATTTAGGTTGGTAATCATAAAAAGAGCTATATGAAATCAGATTATGATGTAATTGTTATCGGTGGCGGCTCTATAGGGCTGGCCACCGCCAATGACTTGGGTAAAAGGAAAGCTTCTACACTGGTGCTTGAAAAATATGCTTTCCTGAACCAGGATGGGAGTTCTGCCGGCTTTTCACGGCAATTTCGTATCCCATATCCGGAAGAATATATGGTGAAGATGGCCCTTGAGGCACATCCCTTATGGGATGCCCTGGAAGTGGAAACTGGCCAGAAACTACTGGACACCGTTGGGACGCTTTGGTTTGGTGATCCCAACGTCCATTCCACCGAGGGAAATATTGGCGAGGCCGAAAAGTCATTAAAAAGCCAGGGGGTTAATTACCAATCGTTGTCGGCAAAAGAGGTGGAGGATCAATACTTTTTCAAAAAATTGCCCGCTCCCTATACAGGTCTTTTCCAACCTGACGGGGCGAGTATTGATCTGGCCAAAACATTAAAAACACTACTGGAATTAAATAAAAAACACGAATCGGTAACTTTGAGAGAACATTCAGACGTTACAGCTATTAAATATCAAAACAATATATTTCATATATCCATCAAGGGTGGTGCTACCTATACATCTGTTAAATTGGTGATTACGCCGGGGCCTTATATAAACGATATATTAAAATTGCTAGGTTTTGATATCAACGTCACTTACTGGGAGATGTCATCAGCTTACTTTAAAAAAACCAAACCCAATATTCAGTATCCAACCTGGTTTGTTTTCCAAAACCCAGTTAATGATAACGGCAACCAGTTTTATGGCTTCCCTGGTGTAACCTGGGATTACCCGGATTATATTCGTGTGGCTCCGGATTTCGTGATCAGACCATTAACCAATCCCAATCAGCGTACTGGGAAGCCAAATGCCCAGGAACTGGCTTTTACTGCCGACTGGGTTAAAACCCATATGACAGGACTGGAGCCGGTACCCGCCTATACCTCTACCTGTTTAATTGCGTTAAGCAACTTAAAGGATAAGGAACTGGTACTGGATTTTGCCCCACCATACATTCCCGGGCATGAACATATCGTGATCTATGGTACAGGCTGGGCGGCTAAATTTATTCCTTTACTTGGGAGAATCATGTCGCAATTAATCCTTGATGGCAAAACGCCTTATGATATTTCACCATTCCAGTTGGGTTATAAATATTTTAACGCACTGGTATAATTTGTTTAGATCAATTGGCTTAAAAACCAAAAGCCTTTAAATCATATGATTTAAAGGCTTTTTCACATTCTTAAAATGTTTCTAGCGGAATGGATTGCTCCGGCTTTATTTACCAGATCTTTAAGCTAAGCGGCATAAAGTTACCGGCAGACGAATGCTGTGCCGATGAAGAACGAAAGCCGTCATTTCTTAAAAAACACCTGAAGCAATATTTCGATAAAACACCGTTTAACGTGAAGGATATGGGACATTTGAAGGTCAAAGATATGCATTCCGGCGACCTTGCTTATTTTATCGGGTCAAAAGGTGTCTATCATATTGCTATTGTACTCAGTAACAAGGAAGGAGGCATCACGCTTTACCAATGTCTGGGAAATCCGAACCGTGATCCTGATAATATGCAGTGATGCGTTAAAAATCTTGATCAAAATCATGGAATTCTTACAGGCAGGCTAGGCCCGATTACAGCGCCGACTATAGAGTCGAGAAACTATTCGATTGTAAGGATCCTTTCTAATTAATGACCCGGTTCTGCAAAGCAACGGTTGTGATGCCGCTGCTTTGCTGAATAATACCCTGGCAATCCGAAGGTATCATATGAGTGATCAAGGTCCCTTATCCCCGGGATGCATCCCTTATATAGCCGGCATGGCGAAAACCTCCTGCCGGTCTTCAACCACCATCGCGTCGTTTGAAAGTTAAACCGTTATCGTCCAACCAAAGTCAGGAAATATATAATGATGGTTTGCTCAATTATCATCTTCAATCTTCTTTCAAAACTGATACGCTCCGGTCAGGAAAGGTCCTGATCCTTCTCTCAACAGATCTTCATGCTGCAAAATTTATTTTTCGGCAGTACCGAAAAGCTTGTCAATTACCCCTCTCCGATAGCTTCAATTTTGATCCCGATGAAGCTGAAGAAAGCCGGGTTCCTTTTTAAAGGCGACGCTGAATGCGGTTTAAAGCGCACTCAAAACACGCCTGGCAATCGGGGCCTGTTTTTCAAAACACCTTTCCGGATGCGGTAAGAATTCTCTTACCGCTGGCTCAGGTACAGCCACATTATCATCAAACAAACAACAACACCGGAATCCGTCCGAAGCTGAATAAGCACCGGTTTCCGGGAAGAAAGATCTGCCATCCGGCACATCCGGCGCTCTCAAAATGGCACCCCTATTATTTATTCACTAAGCCTTTTAATAGGCTATTACCCTTATTGAGGGTACTTGTATACTTTTTACTAAACTTTAGTTAGCTAAGTCATCATTCTTAATTCCGCGCTTATTCTTTTTGATTTCCTCTTTGAGTTTACCAAAGCGGTAATTTAAACTTACGGTGAATCTTCGATAATAAGATTGATTACTACTGGTTTGAAAAAAGTCGGGACCGGTGAGTTGCTCGTTCACACGCCGATATTTGGTAAAAGCATTATTTACCGCTGCCGAAAGAGTCAATTTATTCTGAACGATGTCCTTATTTACACTGAAAGATGATGCCGTAAAACCGTTAGTTCTCCCCAGCGGTAGTAATACGCCGCCCTTTCTGTAGGTAAAATCTGCATTGGCACGCCAACCATTATTAAAACTGTATCCACTTGAGGTGTATGCATAAACATCATAGCCTGAGTTTTTGAGTGTAACGTTATCCACAACCCCATAAAAGGTAACGTGTCTAATATCGGTATTCAGATTAATGTTCCAGTGGTCATTAATAGGATAGTTGATGTACATATTGCTTTTTAGCACACGACCTTTGCCATAATTCTCAAACCGGGTAAGCGTTATCTCGGTAACGGGATCATAAGAAGAGAACGCGTTAATAACCTGGTTAAAATACAAATAACCCAGAGCTATATTGAACGTCACCTTTCCAGATATGAGATAGCTTGCCTGAAAAGCGTTAGAAGTAATTGGCTTAAGGTTAGGGTTACCACTGGTTTCAAAATTGGGATTTGAACGGTCAACAAAGGGGTTTAACTGCGATATAGCGGGACGCTGTATTCTTTTGGAAAAGGATAAACTCAAACTGCTTCGATCCTTAAACTTTCTGTTTGCAAAAATAGCCGGTAACACATTTAGATATTTTTGTTGTACCTGCCCACTACCCTGGTTGTAATCACCATTAATAATGGTTTGTTCGGCTCTTAGTCCAGCCTTAAACTGCCAGTTGCCAGCCTGGTAACCATAACTATTATAAGCGGCCAATACATCCTGACTGTTATTAAAAATATTAGAGCCTACCGGGTCCAGATCATAATTGCCAGTTGCAGTATTTTTTACAAGATATTGAAAATCACTATTATTCGTTCTAAAAATCCCTTTTAAACCCGTCTCCATGGTTACCTTACCAATAGGCTGCACATAGTCTGCCTGCACAGTATGTTCAGACAGGCTTTCAGCATTAGTTTGATGATAATCGGGATTATTGTAATTGATTTGATTGGATAGGTCAATATTATTAAAGAAAGAATTGCTGTTTTTTAAGTAGCGATAGGAAAGGGTTAACAGCTGATCCTTGTTTGCTTTAAAACCTAACTGATAATTGATGGCGGCATCAAAGCCATTCCCTTTATTGCTGTTATCATTGGCCAGGTTGTACTGTTGTAAGCTTGAACCAGTCAGAACGGAAGTTTGCGTAGCCATCCCTGTCTGTTTACTGCTGTTCCAGTTGAACTGGCTGGAGATCAGGTTAAGAGAATCAATTTCATAACTAAGTTCCAGCCCGGCATAACCTGTATGACTATTGGTTTTGTTGGTGGTGTGCTGTTCCAGATTGGTCGGATTGGTTCCCGTAGTTACCCGTGTTAGTTCCCCGTTGGTTTCAGGCACATTGTTTCGGCTGATCCCCGCGAGAGTAGACAGACCAAACTTACCTTCCTTAAAAGTAAAAGCACCTCCTGCGCCTGGACCACCTACAGGTCCTTTTTCGTTGATATTAATTGACCCGTGATAGCCGTTAGCAACGTCCTTATTAGTAATAATATTGATAATTCCGGCAAGTCCTTCCCCATCATATTTGGACGGAGGAGTGGTAATCACCTGGATGCTCTTAATGGTAGAGGCAGGAATACTACGTAGAATATCTTTAGGATTTCTTTCTACCATCGCCGATGGCTTACCATTAATAAAAATACGGTAACCAGAGCTGCCTTTTAGCAGGATATTTTCATCCCCATCAACAGAAAGGTATGGTACTTTTCGCATCATGTCCAGCAAACTGCTTACCTTACTTTGCGGATCTGCCTGAAGGTCGTAAGTAATTCGGTCAACTTCCTGGCTGATTAAAGGTTTATTTGCTTTAATAGTTACCGTATTTAACTGCCGGGGCGCCGATTGTAAAATAATATCCTGTAAATCAACAAGCTGAGCATCATTTACGGTTACCTTAATTTTTAAGCTATCCGTATCAATAGAAGACGCGGCCAACAGGTAATCACCCTGCTCGTAAACTGTTAGCTTAAACCGGCCAGCGGTATCGGCCAGCGTGGTGGTGATTGTTTTTTGAGTGTTAATTTTAATGACTCTTACCGTCGCAAACGCAACAGGCAAATGTTTACTATTTAACAATCGCCCTTTAATTTCATAATTTGTTTGAGCTTTTAGTTCTAATAAAATATTCCCATCAATCTGTCTAAAAGATAATAATGTGTTCTTTAATAACTCGGCAAGTGTTTCTTTCACCGTCCTTGTTCCAGCAGGCAGGTTTAAATTGGAGAATATTTCAATGTCCGCCTCTCTGTAAAAGAAACGTAAAGGCGTTTGGTCTTCAATTTTTTTAAGACCAGTTATCAGGCTTTCATGCTGCAAGCCCACAGTAACCTTTTCGGTTGCCATATTTTGCCCTTTACCTGAAGTTGCGAGTAGTACCTCGAATGTAGTTAATAATATAATAGTTACTATTCCGCTTACACGCATCAATTGACGGATTAACAATGAATTAAACAGTTTATCGCCGGTTAAAAAGGCATACAATGCCACCGGTTTCTGCTTTATTGCAGAAATATTCATATTTTTAAATGTTTTAAGTGATTACCAAATGATTTAAAACTCCGGTCTCCGGGATACCTGTAAGCCGATAGCCGTCGGCTTGCAGGTTCTATTCTTACTGTTTATTCTGCCTTGAGTACAAATCAGCCTATATTCTGCTAGTTTATTTGTTTGTCCATTTCCTGTTATTAATTACATCCAACCCCATCTATCATGATACTACCATCCGCCTTTATTTGATAGGTTGCATTGTTAAAATCGCAGATTACTTTCAATATTTTATCCAATCTTTCACCCTTCTGTGCTGTTCCGGTAAACCTGCAGTCTTTTATCTTATCGTTACTAAAGTTGATTTTGACATTGAAACGCTGTTGTAGCTGCAAAGCTGCTTCAGCAAAAGTGATGTCTTTAAAATGAAGTTCGGTTTTCTGCCAGGCAATAGCCTGATTAGCATCCACTTCAGTTTGAACAGACTTATTGTCCAGTAAATTAAAGCTGATCTGCTGGTTAGGAGTAATAACACCTAATGATTTATTCCCATTAGCAACACTTACTTTTCCTCGAGTTACCGTTACTACTATAGTATGGTTATTTTTATCCTCCTTAATATCAAAAACTGTTCCCAGAACCGTAGTGATCAATTTTCCTGTGTGAATAATAAAGGGCTTGCTTACATCATGCTGAATATCGAAATAAGCTTCACCGGAAAGATAAACCTCCCTTGTTTTACCATTAAACTGTTGCGGGTATTTTAGTTGAGAACCCGAATTAATCCAAATCTTGCTTCCATCGGCCAATGTAACTTGCTTTTGCTGTTCTAAGGGTACTGTTAATACGGTTAACTGCATCTGGTGCTGCCGATTTTGTAATACGGGCCATTCCAGATATAGCGTAAAACAAATAATTAACACCGCCGCAACGGCAGCAATGCGATACCATAAATGTTTGCGTTGTGGCATGACAACCACTTCAGATTCATTTACCTTGATGCTATCCTGTATTTGGCCAAATACGTCTTTCAGCCATTGATCTTTCCGAATTTGATCAAAATGCTGCCATTCTGAATGAAAATTGCTGTTCTCCTCTAACCAATTCTCCACCAATTCATTTTCTTCCAGCGAAGCTTCGCCTTTCAGGTAGCGATCCAATAAGGCTTCTATAACATATAGATCCATCTTTACTGAAATTTAACAGTAGTCGTATGAACTGCCGTTAGGTACTATAAGAAAATGAAATATTTTTAACAGAGGGGTTCAAACGCGGCTAAGACAACCAACAAAATAAAAGAATTGAGGTAAAAATACCTGATAACGACTTTCTTATATGTGCCAAGGCAGTAGATAGTTGATTTTTCACTGTCTGTTCTGATAATTCAAATTTTTGGGCAATTTCCTGAATGCTCAGATTTTCTTCCCGACTTAACTGATATATCTCTTTTACCTTTGGAGATAATTCACTGATAGCATTTTCAATAGCTTGCCGAAGTTCTTTAGCCGCTATTTGTTGCTCAACGTTAGGCTGATAAGCATTTGCCAATGATTGCAGCATTATCACATATTGCTCTCGGGTAATATTCCGGCGTATTTTATCAATAATGCGATAACGGGTTATTGTAAACAGGTAGGTTTTAAAATTGGAGGTAAAATTTAGTTGTTTCCTATCTTCCCAAAGTTTAACAAAAAGGTCATGGATAATATCACGGGCATCTTCCAGATTAAATAATTTGGAACTGGCAAAACCCGTTAATGACTCTGCGTAACGCCTATAAATTTCGGCAAAAGCAAGCTCATCATCTTTTTTAAAAAGATTGACCAACAGTAAATCCGTTAAAGTATGATAAGCCTCCATTGTTCGCTAAAACGAAAATACTATAATAAAAGACATACTTTAAGTTTATTTAATATATTTTAACAATAAATAAATATTTGGCACACCATCCCATTTTCAGGCTTATACACCAAAAGCGTGAGGAGGATGAAACGCCAAGGTCAAAGCATCGCTGAGAACAAACACAATCGCTTCTGAGTCAAACTGTTATACTTTTAAGGCTAAAACAACTATGGTATTGGGATAAAGTTACTCGCAAACGCCACATTTATGGTCTGGCAAATGGCTTGGGGCGCATTCGATGCGATCTGGGATCAAACACTGGCTTATGGACCAATGGATGATGATAGTAACTTGATTAAGTTGGATGAGGAGAAAATTTCCGATATTGGACGTTGAGCTTAAAGGCTATTTAGATAAAGTCGAACATAGTTCTGGCCCATAGAAAGAAAGGAAAGACAAGTAACCGTGTTCGTATCTTTGAGAGCATAATGTCTATCAATACACCCTGTGATCGCAATTTGTTTTTTGGGCCTGTACGCTATTTCCAAACACATCAACAAAGATAAAGCGATACGGAGATCAGCCGCTGCACGCCTCAAAGTTCGCAGACAAGATCATTCCAGAAGCGAAAGAATGGCAATCCTCAACCGTTAGACAAATCCAGGAGATTACTTAATTCTTCATAAACTTTCAACGTTTTCTCTGCCGCTCTTTGCCATGTAAAAGTTTGGCTCCATTTATACCCACATTGAATTAAGTGATGCTTATATGTGGGATCAGATATAATCTTTAAAATAGATAAAGCTATTTCAACAAAATTATCGGGGTTTACTATAGCACAATTTCTCCCGGATATTTCAGGCAAAGAACCCCGATCAGAGATTACTGTAGGGCAACCGCAAGCCATAGCTTCCAGCACAGGTAGTCCAAAACCTTCATATAATGATGGAAATAGAAACACGTCTGCCATAGAATAAAATGAAGGCAAATCCACTTCATTTACATATCCAAGAAACCTTATATCATTATTATACTCACTATTCTCTGCACTTTCAAATATTGAAGAAAATTTCCACCCTTTTTTACCCGTAATGATTAATTGATGTTCAATAAAAAAATGCTTTTTTAAGTAACAGAAAGCTTCTATAATTTTAATTAAGTTTTTTTTTGGCTCAAGATTACCAACAAAAAGCAGGTATTTTTCTGGTAGCGAATATTTTCCTTTTACTATAGACAGCTTATCCAAGTCATCTACATTTTTATATCTGGAATGCACTCCATGATATATAACTTCTATCTTTTCTGGCCTAATCTGTGGGAATATCCGTAGTATATCATTCTTAACTGTATGTGAAACAGCAATTATTTTTTTTGATTTGTAAATGGCACGAGGAAGAAATTTAGAAAAATAGAGAACCGTTTCTTTTTGACATAAAATTGGAAAATCTAAAGCTATCACATCATGCACGGTAACCACGCTAGGGATTTTTGAAAAATAAGGTAAAGTATATCCGGGCGAATGGTAAAGATTAAATTTATGCTTCAAAAAATATTGGGGCAAATAGAAGTTTTCAAAAAAGATTCTTCTCGATCTATTTGATGAATCAAAGGATACTCTTTTTAAAGTTAAGTTAGCTGTTTCAATTAACCCTCCGTTATACTCTTTAGAAACTAAAATTGTAAAATTATAACCATCTGTATTTACAAGATTAAATGCTTCAATAAAGCTTTCAATTGAATATTGTACACCTGAATATTGATTATTTAGTAATAATGCATTAATTAAAATATTTCTCACTTACTGAAAAAATTATTTTATTGATTTGCTGCAAATTTTTTATTGAGAAATTATTTTCGACATTTTTCCGGCCCTCTTTCCCGAATTGATTTCGCAAGCCATCATTGTTTATTAATATCTTAAGCTTATGTGCAATAGTTGCTGGATCTGCTTGAGATATTAAATAACCAGAAATATTATCTTTAATTACTTCTTTCGGACCGCCGCTCAATTTAGCAATTACAGGTTTCTCTAAAGCCATTGCTTCTATCAAAATTCGACCGAAAGGCTCATTATCGGCTAAATGAATTAGGATATCAATCCCATTTAAATATTCACTTAGGTTGCTTTTATATTGAAGAAATGAAATCCCATCTCTCGATTCGATTCTTTGTTTTAAATTTTCTTTATATTCTGGAAAATCATTAAACAAATCATTTCCTATGATAACAAAATGAACATTACAATTATTTTCATCTAATATCAACGTAGCTACATCAATAAATAAGTCATGCCGTTTCCATGGGATTAATTGTCCTATATGCCCTATCATAACTGTTTTCCTATCAATTTTTAATTCATCTTTTATTTTATTTTTAAAGCTTGAATCTATTTTCCAGACCTCAGTGTTAATGCCATTGTAAACCAATTCCACTTTTTTCTTAAAAAGGATTTGCTGTACAATGTGTTTAGAAATACAGATTATTTTATTAGAAAATAATCCCAAAATAAAAGCTAACACCCTACAATTTACATTATCCCGAACGTGCCATATCACCAACTTTCCAGTAACCATCTTCAACAACACCGCATAAACTTGCCCTGAAAGTGTATTTGAATAGATAATGTCAATTTTTCGTCTCCGCATAATGCATGAGAGTTTATAGACATGATTTATTATTTTTAAAGAGTTTTTAAATAATAAACCTAAGCCTCTTTTTAAGTGCAATATCTCTACAATTTCAACATTGGCCTTGTTTTGTAATATGTTATATAATTCATCCTTATGAGGCAGAATTACAGTTGGAATAAGTTTGGGTGATAGCGTATCTATAACATCTATTAAACTTCTTTCTGCCCCCCCAATTTTGGAAGATGTATTTAGAAAAAGTACCTGAACATTTTTTGAAACCGAGCTATCCTCAAGAGTTTGTTCAACAACACTACGTTTAAAGAAATAATTCCAAATAAAGTGTTTCATGCGATCTCACAAATTCATCAAAAGGATAATTTTCTTTCACCTTAATATGGTTTCTCTCACCAATATCTTCACACAACTGCCTATCTTTAATTAACATAGTTAACTTTTCACAAAGTGAAGATACATCGCCGGGAGATATAAGATACTCTGATTGGTCATCATAGAGAACTTCACCATAACCCAGGTCCGTAGCTACAATTGGCTTTTTGTACCACATAGCCTCCAATATTACATAAGGTAATCCTTCCCATAAAGAAGTACTAACAAAAATATCTATTGCCGAATAGATATTAGTAATTTCATATTGATGTCCCAATAAAAAAATTCTTTTTTCCAGATTAAATTCGGCTATTTTATCCTGCAAATAAGTGTTGAGTTCACCAGCCCCAGCAATAATAAAATAAAGACTGGGAGTTTCTTTAACTAAAAATCTAGCTGATTGTATAAGGGTTATTAAATCTTTTTGTTCTACCAATCTTCCAACTGTGCCTATTATGATTGAGTTTTCCGGTAAACCCAATTCATTTAGAGCAACCTCTTTCTGAATTTTTACATAATCATCAAAATTTATGGCATTATTTATATTTACTAATTTCCTATAAGGGGCAATCCGCGATATAACGGCTTGTTTTTTTTCATTTACAGATACTATAATTGCATCTGTAAATAATGCAATAAACCTTTCTATGGATGCGAAAAACCACCTTTTTTTGCCCTTTTTACTTTGAAAATAAAAACAATGCGGAGTGTAAATGATTGCCGGCACCTTATTAAGCCAGGCTGCTATTCTAAAATACACCCCTGCTTTAGAACTATGGGCATGAACAATATCGAACTTATTCTTAAATAAAAATTTAACAATTCGGAGGAGATTAATTAGATCCTTAACTAGGGAAATCTCTCTGGACATAGGTAAGTTTATCACAGTAACAGAGGCGTTCAGTTTATCTATTTCAACGTTTGCCTCCTCACATCTCGGAGATAATATTACTGTGATATCAAATACGTCTTTATCAAGATGAGTTACTAAATAAACTAAATGTTTCAGAGCTCCGCCGGATGCTGCCTCCAATCCATATAGTATCTTTATTTTTTTAGTCAACATATGATCAATTGCAAAAAAGACTTATCAGCTTAGGAGTGCTTGTGTGTATATTGAATTTGTCCTCAATTATTTTTCTGCCATTCTCAGACAAAACATGACAAAGCTGAGGGTTATTAATGAGTTCTATAACGGCATCAACTATCCCATGAGCATCATTCTCCGGAACAAGTATACCATTTACTCTACCTTCAACTAACTCTGGAATCGCTGAAACTGATGTAGTTATTACCGGAATACCTTGAGACATAGCCTCCAATAATACATTGGGTAATCCATCTCTGTCACCATCAGCGCATATTATACTAGGTAAAATAAAACAATCACCCATATCATAAATCTCTTTTACTTTAGAGTGGGGCAATGCTCCGTAAAATGTTAACATTTTGTCAAAATTTCTGTCTTTGGCAAAGCGATTTAATTCAAAAAACAAAGGGCCCTCACCCACAATAGAGCATCGGACTTTATAATTTTTTTGCAGTAAAATATCTATTGCCTCTAAAAGATAAATAAGTCCTTTTTTTTCAACCAAACGGGCAACCGATACGATGTGAAACACTTCCCCCCTTAAAGGCTTTCGTTTGAAGTCCCAAACCGTCTTATTAATGCCATGATAAATATGATGAATTTTATCCGTATCGATACACAACTTTGATAAATATTGTTTATTAGCAGAAGTGCAGGTTACTATAAACTTAGCTTCATTCATCTTATGAGTAATATCGGGTATACTCCCTCCATAAATATCATTTGCATGAGCAGTACTGCTAAAGGCAATGCCGGATAATTGAGACATATATAAAGCGATGCTGGACGGAAAATTAATAAAGTGCGCATGAAAATGCTTCACGTCTGCCCCCTTAAGCAAAAACAAAAAGTACCCGGCTATTGAAAATGCTTTGAGATTGCTAAATAAATTTCTTACCGAATGTTTATGCCGAAAAATGGCTTTGCATAATACTTTAAAATATATCCATTTTACATGTCTAATTAAATAAACTTGGGCTTTGAAATTTTTAAAAGACAAATGTTTATAAAAATATTTTACATCAATTTCCTCCATTTTACCATTATAACCAGCCTCTCCCCCCTTTACAGCGAATACTTTTATGTTTATTCCCTGCTGCATCAGTTCTAGTATTTCATTCAATACAAAGGTTTCAGTGAGATTTGGAAATTTTGAGAGCACATATACTATCATTTGTCACTAAATATATTTTTTATCCATCCTTTATTACAAAAAATAAAGAACACTAACGTAGATAACAATTAGAAATCACAACACAAGCAACTTAGAAAAGTATATAGATGGTTTTTAAGAAACTGTAAAATTAAGTTGATTTATTTGCACCAAATCTACTATTGGTTTTTCCACTACAATATGCATTACATGGTCCTTTATACAATTGATTTTTTTTACGTAAAATGGTACTTCATCAATAAAAACTGTATCGTTTTTTATCATGACGTTTTTTAGAGGTATTGATAACCCTCTTCCATCCGCCTTTATAGCCGCTTCTTTTATAGTCCAGTAATCGTAAAATAATTCATAAGGGTTCTTGCAAAATTTAAATCCATCTATTTCATTTTGATTAAAAATATTATCAAAAATATTCAAGTCTATTTCTTCTTTTATAATCTCTATATCGACACCGATCCTACACATATCAGAGTATCCACAAACTACATACGAGCCAGCATGCGAAATATTAAAATCAAAATATCTATTGATATATGGCTTCCCTTGTTTATTAAACTTCAAATCGTTTAATGTGAATTCCTTTTGATAATTGGCTAATAGGTATTTCAATAATAACTTACCATAAAGCGAAGCCTGGGCATCTTCCCATCTTTGATATTTGATTATTTTTTCATGCAAATATGTTGGAAGAGTATTTAAATAATATTCAAATGTATTTCTATCCAATTTAACATCATTTGCCGTATAGAGTAGTAAAATCATTATTTAAACGGCAACAGATATAAAGCATTAAAAATCAATTTCATTATTATAGCAATACTTTAAACTTGATAAGTTTTCTGAAGCAAAGTTATTTAAGCATTCACCTCATTAAGTAATTACTGCCTAACTTATTCTTCACGATTTCTAAAACTGGTTGAAAAAATTGGAGATCTGCCGGCCCAATGAATTTAAATAAAGTAGGTTGTTACCTGTAAATAAAATTATTGCTGATGACCTTTAATGGCTATGAATTTGGCTTCAGGCACCACTCTAACACCGCACAAGCACTATGTAATTTATTTTCTGCTTGTTTGAAAGCAATACTTTTGGGCCCATCAAGAACAGAAGCGTCCACTTCCTGATCTCTATGTGCAGGTAAATCATGCATAAATACTGCTTTCGGATATTTATCCATCAATGTTTGAGACACTTTGAAAGGTCTAAATGAGTCCTTCCAGTTTATATCGTTTTTAGTTGTACCAGTAGTTTCCCATCTGGTAGTATAAATAACATCAAACTCCTTAGGTAAATTTTCTAAATCATGTTGCTCTAGAATAGTGGAGCCGTTTACTCCTGCATATTTTTGTGCCTGCGACATTATTTGTTCTGACATACCGTACCCCGGTGGGGTGCAAAAAACAAGTTGAGTGCCAGAAAACCTGGGAAGTGATAAAGCTAATGCGGCAGCAGTATTATTCCCTTCTCCCAAATATAACACACGAAGATTCGAGAGTTTACCAAAACATTGAAGCATCGTTGTAAGGTCAGCTAAAGCTTGTGTTGGATGCTCATCTTCCGTCATTGCGTTTATTACGGCCATAGTGTTTTGGGATGCAATTGTCTCCATCTCTTTTTGGCTTCCCGCAGTCCTTGCCACTAGACAGTCTAACATTAATGAGAGAATTTTTGTAGTATCACCCGTCGTTTCTCCTGTATTTTCTTGTAAATCGTTGGGGCCATAAGCTATAATCTGAGCCCCCAAACGTAAAGCTGCAGAAGAAAATGAAGTTCTGGTACGGGTTGAAGTTTTACGAAAATATGTTCCAACAACCACTCCTTGTAAGGGTAGAATGTCTTTTACGTCGCCTTTCGAATAAGACAAACCGCGCGAAACTAGCTGAAAAAGATCATCATCGCAAAGATCCGTTAGTGAGATAAGATGCCTTCTTTTAGATTTAATCATGTTTTTGTTTCTTTTCTACTTATGCTATTATAAATACTTTATTTGCCTTGATATCGACGATTAGATCGAGGTTGTTACTATAAAAAATTTATAGATCTAATGAGATAGCTTTTATTATTTAACCTTTATCAAGATTACCCAAAGAATAAGAGAGATTTTACAATCTTCATATATAGCTATTTACATTATTGATCAAATGATTAGCTGAATAACACTAGACATTTTTAGCCGAAACCTTTCCAAACATCCTTTTAATAGTAAATAAAATGAAGGCGCTAATCCCTAAAAGAGGAGCAACTGGTGTGTACTTATTTATAGGCCAGATAAGATCTTTATAAATTGTTTTCACAAAAAAATTAGAGAGATTACCAAGTTTATGTAAGGGGCTTCCAAAACAATGTACTACAGAAAAATTAACGCCTGAGTGTAATGGATGCGCTGCATGGTGCCAATAGGGAGGAATATACAATGCATCTCCTTCTTCTATTTCAGCAATTATAGGACTGAAATCCAGACTTTTATCTAAAGACTGCCCTTCCAAATACAATTCCTTACGAAGAAAACTTGTTACATATTCCATGTCAGGATGGATATTAGGCGGAAACAAAATAACTTTTTTAGCTCCATTCAATTGACATAACAAGAACTCATCCCAAAAATGGGCATGCCAGGCCGTAAATGACCTCCTCTGGATAAGAAATCTCTCAGAGACAAATTTTTTCGGTTTTGGGAATGATGATATAAAATGAAATCCAGATATATCTTTAAGGGCCTCTGGATAAGCCCTTTGCATGTAAAACGAATAATCCACATCATCATAAAGTCTATTTATAGCTTCATGAAAACCTATCCTCAACTTGCCTACATCATTCTTTTCTATTAGCTCGTGACCGTTGTTACGTAACACTGTAACTGTTTCATTTTTACACGTATCAAGCCAGTATTCTTTATTTTTCCATTTTTGTACGGCAGGCCAATGATTTATCGCTCCCTTTATTAAACAAGGTTGATTATTATTTACCCAATCCTTCTTAAAGGTACTTTCTGTTAAATTCGCTGCATTTACTTCTTGAATCTTCTTTGCATTTTCATGACCAGGTATCGCTGTTAATAAAGAATCTCTTTCCAGCTTATACCTTTCAATTTCTTGATCTAAAGATTGTAAATTGTCAGCTTCATTTACTTTTATGTCCATCTTTTAAATTTGAAGTTTAAAATTTAATTAATAATCATTTATCAGCTAGGATCAACCTATTGTATCATTATATTTACACATTTTTGCTTCATGAGCCTTATACTAAATCCTAAGCTCTGCACAACTCATGTTATACATTGTAGGTTTTTATCGGGCTAACCCCGTTGCATTTAGCAACTTTTGAACAATTTAACTGGCCATTTTTGCACAAAAGTCTTCATCTGAGAGAGCGCTTTTAAATTTAATTTCGGTTTTTAAAATTCACGCTTTTTGAATTATAAATAGTATATCTTATAAAAGACATATGCGTTTATAAGTTCGGATATAATAAGCGTTCGGTGTTGGCATTCCAGCCAAAATGAAGAAGAGAATGATTTATTACTTTTACGCCAATGCAACAGTTTCTATTATTAACTGTGCCTCGTGTTGAATTTTACTCTTGATTGGTCGGCTTTTGGAGAAGACTGCGCGTGAAGGTTTCTTTCCTTAATTATCGTAACATCTCATCAAAATGGAGCTCAATATGTTTCCAAACAGCTTGTGCTGGCAATTTTGTCAGACAACTTAACTTCTCATCATCCATTAATTCACACTCAGTATTAAGACAAGGGACGCAGGGCAAGTTAGAATGGATAACCACATTTCTATTGTCGTATTTTTGAGGATTAACAACATGAATATTAGAAGGGCCAAAAATGCCGATTACTCTTTTATTTAAAGCATTTGCTATATGTTGTGGACCTGAATCATTTCCAATGAATAGATTTGATGAGGAAATTATTGTTGCAGTTGAATTAAGATCTACCCCACAAAAGTTAATTATTCTATTTTTAACAGATATTTTTTTCTCAAGTGTTTCTTTAAGTTTTTCATTTATCGCATGCTCTTCTTTACCACCTAACAAAAATATCTTTCCGTCATATTTTTTCATAAACAACTCACACAATTCTACATACTTGTCAAAAGGCCATTTTCTATTCCAATAATCCCCCCCGCCAATATGAATTGAAACACTTCCTTCACTATTATTTATCGCGCTTATTTCTACCATTTCAAATTTAAAAAATGGGCGTATACTATGAGGCTTACTGTTATCTTTATTTTCCAGTAAGTTTAATAGGGAGTTTACTATACCTGTATAATGTGTTTTACTTTTATCTATATCATTGTTTTTTGTGTATAAAACAGATTGGGGGTCATTGCTGCTTTCCGATGGGGTTAAAGGAGGGCCAATAATAACAGGAACACCAGCTAAATAAAAAAAAACAGAGCTAACAAAAGGATATCGGTCACTAATTACCGCTTTTATCTTTGATTTTTTGATCTTAAGTATAAATCCAAGCCAACTACTCTTGTTATTAGGAAGGATGAAAAAGTTATTCGTTAGACAATGCTTTTCTAAAAAAAATTTATGTTTTTTAGAAAAAGAGCTTGACATGGCATAAAACACTTCATATCCATAAAGTTTAAGTTGCTGAACTATAAAATTGTGAATAATAAGATCTCCTAATTCATTATCACTCGAAAGAATAATACAAATGTTTCCTTCCTTAACTTCATAAACTCTTTTAAACTTTGGGTTTAAAAGAGTTTTGATAATACCGGTGGATAAAACTCTATAACCTATTTCTTTCATATTAAACTTTTATAATTAGACAGCTCACTTTATAAAAATATTTCAGATATATTACTGCATATTATTTATTTAATAAGGAACTCTCTATCATTTCAAAATGCCTTCATCCCTGTACCGGCGCTCCTTTAAAACACCCTCAATTGTTTTGGATAATCCGGCAACTTCATTATGCAGAAAAAAATGATCTCCATCAAAATAGTGAAGTGTACAAATACCTTTACTATGCAACTTCCAACAGTTAGCTTGTTCTGTAGAAATTTCGCGATCTTCTTTACCTAAAAATATAGTGATATCCATGCCAAGTGGATCAATTTCACTCTTCAAATCAGTTTCTGCTAACTTAAAATCATTTCTGAGCATGGGCAAAAAAACCTCCATTAGTTCAGGATGGTCAAAAAACTCAGGAGGAGTGCCTCCAAGCTCTATCAGCTTTAATTTGAACTCTTCATTGTCCATCAAATGATACTTTTTGCCTTTATTCCTGGCTATATTTGGTGCACCCTTGCCTGAGAAAAACAGATGAATAGGCTGCGGTACATCTAGTTTCTTTATCTTCTGCGCCAATTCATAAGCTAATAATCCTCCCAAACTGTGACCAAAGAAAGCATAGGGACTATTTTCGATTTTAGTGTTAATTATCCCATACAAATCTTCAACAGCCTCCTTCAGTCCGGCATACAATGGTTCATGAATACGCCTTCCCCTACCTGCCAATTCTATCGGGATTAATTCAATACCACAATTTATATTTAAGTATGATTTCCACTTGTCGAATATCATAGCAGATCCTCCTGCGTAAGGGAAACAAAACAATTTTATAATTGACATATATGGTTTTATTTTTAATATAGCGCTGAATCAGTCCAGGCTTTAAGTAATCGAAAAAGTAAATTTTTCATCTCAAAATCTAGCGCAAAACTGTAAGTTCCACGCTCCCGAAATCTGTTACTTGAACGTATTACCGATTATATTTCGAATTTGCCTTTATAATTATAAAGTTAGCCCAGTACCCGCAAATTCACTTATTAAAGCTTCCCTAACTAAGGCTTTGGCTAAACATTCAGTAGAATCGATAATGAACATATCATGTATTTTAGACGTTTTGAGGATAAGAGAAAGTTCGGTACAACCTAACACTATTGCCTCCACATTATTTGCTTTAAAAAACATTACGGCTTCATCGCATAACGATAGTGCCTCTTCAGTTATAATAGCGGGATTTGCTTTGATACCAATTTGCTGATCGTAAATCATTTTGTGAATGACATCATTTTGAAAAGTTTGATCAGGAATTATAACTTCATATCCTTGCTGTTGTAGCATATTTTTATACAAACCGGACTTATACACACCATTTGTAGTCATCAATCCAATTCTGGAAAGATCTGAGTACTCTTTTGAAATATAATTACACACTTCAAAAGGCATGTGTAACAACTTTATCTTGCTCTCAAACTTCTCGACCTCCGAGATTATGACATCGAAAATACCTGATGAATGAGATGTATTACAGGCAATTCCAATGACTTGAGCTCCTGCAATTGTTAATTTTTTAATAATATTGGCAATCTCGTAGGCGGGATTGATGGTGATCTGACCTTCTAAGTACAAAGTCCTATCTACAATATCTTTTGGAAAAGCCATCAGAATCACCGGCAGGTGTTGTTGATCCATAGACGCTGGTGTATTATTTATGAGACTTTCATAAAGTGCAGCACCAGCTTGAGGTCCCATACCACCTACGATACCTATTACTTTGGAATTTTCAACTTCCATGAGAAATCGTATTAGTAGTAATTAGTTAGCCTTATTATCAGATTTAGTTAATTGAAGTAGCTTCAATTGAAGAACTTTGCTTAGAAGAGTATACTTCAAACTTGCCCTGATTTAATTTCAAGATCCTGTCCGCAACATCAAAATAATGATCATCGTGCGTAATGGCAATTATAATTTTGCCCTTTTCGCGCATTCCGGGGAGCAGGGTTCTATAAAAAAACTTACGATACTCCGGATCCTGATCGGCGGCCCATTCATCAAAAAGGTAAATTGGCGAATCTTCCAGATAGCATAAAAGTAATGCTAGCCTTTTTCGCTGGCCTCCAGATAAATTGATTGTGCTAAATGTTCCGTTATCTAAAATCTGAACCTTTTCCTTTATATCCAACAAATCCAAACATCTTTCAATCTCAGCATATTTCTCTTCAATTTCAATATCATACAGCTTTTCGAAAAGATATAATGGATTAAACACAGTTGAAAACATTTCCCCCAGCTCTGCAGGTAGCGCTTCCTTACCATTAATAAATATTTTTCCTTCATCAGGTTCATAAAGCCCTGTTAACAGTTTCGCCAAAGTAGTTTTTCCGCTACCGTTTCCTCCAATTATAAACAGAATTTCACCCTGTTTCACCTCTAAATTAACAGGTCCCACTTCAAACTTATGCTCATCATCATTATTATATCGAAATTTTACATTTTCTGCTTTAAGGCTATATACAATGTTTTGCTTTCGCGAAATACTACTAAAATCAATTTCACAATTTGCCGGAATTTCATTTATAAATTCTTGAACGCGATTCC
Source organism: Hygrocybe conica (assembly GCA_900068975.1). Taxonomy (NCBI): domain Eukaryota; kingdom Fungi; phylum Basidiomycota; class Agaricomycetes; order Agaricales; family Hygrophoraceae; genus Hygrocybe; species Hygrocybe conica. The sequence goes on from CEMM01323164.1 coordinate 102,861, forward strand.
AGGCAATACGGAGGCGCATAGTGGCAGGCACCGATTGTAAAATTGAGTTAATTGGTCCAATTAGATATAGAAGAACAATTATAAACATGGTAATGGCCGAGAGCTGTATCTCCGGAAACAAAACAGGAAATACAAATGCCGCCGTTCCGAGTATTAAAACCAGGAGGGCTTCTCCAACCAATGAAGCATTTACGTAGCGGATGGATGCTGTTGATATTTTTTGTCGGTATTCATCGGCACTCATTGCCACATCTTCCTTGTATAATACCTTTTTATTTAAATGCAAACTTATCTCCTTGAATCCATCAATCATTCCGTTAAGGAGACGCATAAACACATTTCGGCTGTCTCTGGCCTCTTCGAAATAATGACGCGTACTTTGGCTCACAAAATAATAAAAGGTAGATAGCGTAACTACCAACATGGCTATAAGTGCTGTTGCCCAAAAAGACATAGTGGCTAAATATAACATGGCCGCTGTTGCTGTGAAAAAATTGGTTATTAACATTATAAACATGTTTGTTGATTCGCCGATTGTGCCTACGTCATCATTGAAGGTTGTATAGATTCTGCCCCGGTCAATTTTTTCAAATTTTTGATATGAAGTTTTAAAGATTTTCTCGATCAGTTGAATCCTTAAATCATAGATTAAATCCCTTGTTAGTTTAATAAGCTTGATCTGGACAAACCTCCTGCCGAGCAAGTACAACGATAGAGTGAGCACAAAATAAAAAATGAGAAATTTCATCTCCATGCGGCTGTTTGATCTCGATGTTATCAACAATATCAATACCATATTGGCAATCCCAGACAGCGCACTTACCAATAATAACCTTGGTAACCCTCTTTTGTATTTATCTTTATCTGGAAAATATAAAGTGAGGAAATATGAAATATAACTGATCGCGAATGAGGTTACTATTAGCCCTGTCATAACTAAAAAGCTCAACGGCAACCAAACCGTCATTGCCTCCCAGGTAAATCCTGCCGCCGCTTTCGGAAGCTTGTAAAGCCCATATAAAAATGGAACTGATACAACCATTGAAAACAGCGCGTCACTTGATTTAGAGGCACTTAAACCCTCAAACGTTCTGGTACCTTTATTTATCTGAAAAATGATGTATCCTAAAAAACCTAAGACAGCCAGGATATAAAAAACCAAGATGAATGAAACTATTGAGCATGCACGATCATAATTATCATTCGGCATTGTATTTCTTTCTACTTCTTTGCCTGATAGTATATTTAAGAGATTAAGGCCCATTATTTCAGTATAGGCACTATTTGAGTTTGCTAGTACAACAATTCCATATTTCTCTTTTGGGTTAAAACCGATAAATGAAGTAAAATTAGGATTTAACCCGCTGTGAAATATTAGGTTATCTCCATTTAGAGATTTAAACCAACCTGAAGCATAGAAATTATTGTTCACTGCGGGGACCGTTTCATCGTAGTGATGGGTTTGCTCTACCACGGTTGCTAACGACGTGCTGTCAATATTCATCTGATACTTAAGCCATTTAGCCATATCTGAAGAGTTTGTTATAACATAACCTGCCGCATTGTTACCTTTAAATACCGGAGCATCATATTTTATAGGCCTAAAAAATCCAATTTTATATCCGCATGACATAATACCATTGTCAACAGGAATTCCAATCGAAGTGTAACTAAGCCGTAGAGGTGTCAAGATTTGTTGCTGAAGGAACTCTTCGAATGTACCTTTTGTAACCTTCTGGATAATGAGGGCAACTATATCATAATTAATAGTACTATATTCAAATTGTTTCCCGGGTAAGCTATGTAGTTGGATATCAACAATTGTCTTAACGGTTTGTTCAAGAGCATCCAGTGCATTTGTCTGAGGAATCCTAGCGATGGTATTCCAAGGCATTCCACTAGTATGGTTGAGCAATTGTCTTATGGTAATCTCTACTTTTTTCCTTTTATAATAAACTCTAAACCAGGGAATGTATTTCGATACATTTCCATCTAAATTTATAGAACCACTTTCTGCGAGTTTCATGGCAGCTAATGCCGTGAACGCTTTACTACAAGAGCCTAGTTGAAACAGCGTATTTTTAGTTACGCGGGTCTGATTTTCAATATTGGAGTATCCATAGTTCTTAAATAACACATTATCTCCCTTGATTATTACCATTGAAAAACCAGGTATTTCACCTTCTTTCAACGTTCTTTGCACTTCCTTTTCAATGTCAGTCTCCCATTTATTATGAAATGAAAACGAGTACTTAGAAGGCAAAATGAGTACAATAACCAGGCAAATTCTTAAGGTAAATTCTTTCATAGTAATATCTATTTTTTGAAATAAGAACAGGGTAAGGCTACTTAATTGAAAGGACAATCATATTGCCACATTCTACACCAACCTTCATCTTATACAGCATCAAATCCCAAATTCAATCAGGATTAATACAATTCTGAGACAGATAATTAATTAATATGTGCCAGACCGGGAATTACCCTTTGAAAATTAAATTATATTAAAAAGGCTGCGTCCGCCTTCGCCACAAGGTAATCTTCTCCAAACTCTTTTTTTCAACCCAAAAGTGGTTAAATCTAAAAAGTGGTTTTGTGACTATATGGGAACAAATGTATGGTCTACATCTTTTACTTATATAAACTGTAGTTTGCTCATTCTATGAGAATTACTTATCTGTTTTGAATGGGTAAAATTGTAAAATTCCCTTTCACAAAATATCTATTGAATTTCAACGCTTGGGTTAACAACTATTTTTCCACAGCTGTTGCTATTGATAACGCTACTTGATCACTTTATTCTCCTACTCAGTCCAAACAATTTTCTTCGAGATCATTAGTGACCTGTTTTTTGATTCAAGTAGTTATGATTTTTACGCTAAAAATCTTTACCGCCATCCACTAGATTTACCCCTGTCATTAAACTGAGAACATTCTTGCAGTCAAGCTGTAAAATATCAATCTGATTCAAAATTGAAAAATCTAGCTTTAAACTAGTACTTTCGCTTCATACAATAGTTCCTTTTCTCCAAATAATCTTTCGGCTACTATCTCACGGGTACCACATTCCTCAACGAGCATGTTTGATTGCACAATAGGATTTGATTCATCGGTATACTTTATACTACTAATAAATGTTAACCAGGGTTCCTGGCCCATTGCATAAACATAAGCCTCTTTGGGATTAAATATATTAATCAGGTCCATTCCTTTTTTAAAATCAGATCCTGAAAGTCTTCTTGACTGATCTTTCTCATATCCCAAATCTTCCGTTAAAAGAGGTCCGTAAAGCCACGTGAGCGGTGCTCCATCACACTCCATACCTAAAAAGATCACATCAATATCACCAATTAAGCGATGGATATGTTCATACAGTTTACGCTCCACGACTCTCGAATCAGCGACGAAAAGAAAGGTAAATTTATCAACAGCAACATGAAAGCATGTTTTGGCTTTTACATTAAGATCGCAGTGTTCGCCTGTAAAAGGTATTCCTGTTATAGCGCAATTTTCAAACTTAATCTCTTCCATTTCATCAATTTCCATAACATTATTAAATCCTACAGCTTGAAACATTAGTTTTAAGTTGGGATCTTGTAGGGCACCACTGGTGGTACGTGGAACAATAATATTTTTGATTTTATGTCGTAATGGCAGTAATGTTTCAAACAAGATATGATCTTGATGATTATGGGTAATTAAAACATAATCTATAACATCGGGAAGATCTATATCAGAAAAATGAACAACACTAGATTCATATCCATAATAACTAATCAAAGGATCAACAAGAATACTGACTTCTTTTGTTTCAATTAAAATACAGGCATGACCAAAATAGCGCATTCTTACCTTCGAGCCTTCATATTTTTGATATGCAGGAGGTTCTTGCTGAGTGAAAAAAGAGTTAAAAAACTGTCTGTCTTTATCTGGAACACCAAGTTGATTTGCAATCTCATTGATTGAACCCGCTTCTCTTTTCATCTTGCTTAAAGCATCAATACCTGCATGATCAAGAGGAATATTCAAATGCAACACACTCGGATCATCAAGTTTGGCGGTGCTCAGGCAAAACGGGCGATCATCGTTATCAGTAAGCCATAAGGCGATACTTTGCGAAGTCTTATTGTAAAACTCGCTTTTATATAACAAAGATTCGAAAAATCGAAATGATGGATTGTTATTGAGGTCATAAGTCAGCTCTACATATCCCTGCAGGACATCCGGAACTTTTTCATATAAAGTCTCTAACGAGAACCCTTTTGCACAGGATTTAAGTATTTTATCAAGCTCTTTTATTGCTTCTGCCAATTCAATTAATCGAGCTTGTTTTAGGATAGTTTCGTTTTTGAGTTTCTTAACCTCTTTTACACGTGAAACCTTGTAGTCCATAAATGGTCCGCCAAGCATTTTGGGAGTACGAACAGCTGCCGCATGAGCTTGTGGAGCTTGTATATATGAATTCATGATTTTTAAATGCCTGCCCACCACATTCATCGCTGCCGTTGCTGGGGATATCAGATGTGACCAGGCATACCACCTTTCCACTAATGGTTCTATTACTACGTTTGGCTTAAGAAAATATTGCATTTTTATTTTGATAGTATTATCTTTTAAAAATCAGTTTTTATTAACTCAAATAATTTATCTTAATTATAATTTTAATTTATGAATTTCCTCCTGGCATCGTAAACAGATTTTTTGAAAAAGTTCAAGATCTGGTATATTTACAATAAGCGCAGTTGGCTTGATGGAATGTTTCTTTAAAGGGCCCCATTCTGAATACAATTTTTAATGCTTCAGATGATCATAGATAAAAGAGAACACATAAGAACATGAATCCCACGGCTAATAATTGAGAACTCATAAAATAGCCAAATTGAGTGTAGGCTTTTGTAAGTAAGGAGCGTCCTTAAATAATGGTTTCCAACTGATCATCCCAATAAGAAGAAACATCCGGCGTATTAGGGCTTAAAATATACTTTACCCAACTATCTCTCTCAAAAGAGATGACGCGAAGGTCCCAGACACAAGCAATAGAAGAATTGTTAATATCTGCGCGCTCAAGTAAACCGTTCTGACCCGGTGGCGCTTTATAAACCTTTAATACCAATTCATTAGTATTTATCCAATATCCAAATAACACAAAATCCATATCTGCGCCTGCATGTATTATGATAAATCCAATGTTGTGTTCAACGTGAACATTTTCAAAAAAATTATCCTCAATGCAATTGGTTGCATCGACTAAATCTTTATAATTAGTCTCTTTTGTTGCTTTAATCAAATATCGCTTCCATTTGAAGCCGTTTTTTGTAAGAGGGCTGAGTTTGGTAATTTCTCTTTCTTTATACATTGGATCTATTTCTATTATTAGAACCCACTACTCCATAAAACTTTTTCTGATTTAAATTATTTATGGCTAGGTACTCCCAACTAATTATTGCTGTTTAATGACACCTATTCCTCAAGTCATATAATGATTTGAGCTATAAACAAGAAGCATAGGCTAGTTAATCAACATACATATTATCCATTTTTCTATATAAATTACTTCTAAGAGATTCCACATCTTTATACATATAGATCCCCTCATATTGTTGACCGGCAACATATGAATATCCTGGTAACTTTCCATATGATTCAAACCCAAGGTATTTCCACAACAGCTCAGCTTTACTTCCAGATCTGACTGATAACGTTAAATATTTGACATTTAAAGAATCGCATTTTTCAAATAATTTCACTATTATTTCTAAAGAAGCTTTTTTTCCTCTAATGGATTCATCAAGCATTAATGTGGATACTTCTGCTCTAAATTTATATGAATCAACATAAGAATGTTCTAAAATAAACTGCCCTAAATATTCACCGTTGCTTTCTACAACCAATAAGTGCTTTAATTTACATTCAAGGTCACGTTCTAAAATGGTCATATATGGATGGGTGGGGCTAATTACACTTAAAAAACCATTGCTGTTATCTTTAAGTATAATTTTATTCATCATATTCGATAGCTTCTCCTTTTCAACTTCATCTAGAACTTCTATCCACTTAAAGTTTAAACTGCTTGAAAAGTGACTTTTATGATGTAATAATACAGTAGAAATAGTTGTATGCCCGGATGCAAATTGCCAATTCAGTTTTACAAAATTATTAAAGGCGTTTTCCATAGTAGGCTCATACACAAGCCTTCTTAAACCAAAAGAAGTACGACAAAGTATCCTTGCTTTGGGATTTTTTGTTCTAATATTTTTTAAAATATCTTTTTTAGGTTTTGCAAGTAACGCCTTCAGGATTACGTCGTACTCCTGAATCTCAAAATGACAGCCATTGCCAACTAAAATTCTGATCCCATCATTGATACCTAATTTGCACAATACTTGATTAGAGATATCAGCTGAGTTCTTTTCAAGCTCTAAACAATCAACTACCTTCCCTGTTAATTGATGCAATAAAATCGCAGTTATTGGAAAAGGGCCACTTCCTATAAAAAGTAAAGATTTAAAATCAAGATCTTTGATTTGATTTAGCTCATTAGAAATTAACGTTTTGAATCTCTCATATAAAACGTACTCTTTAATATCAGTAACTGTCCCATCTAATATCCCTATTGCGAATTGAGTCTCTGTCTCAGTTTCCCAATAGCAATATAGATCATTAGTTATTTTAATAATTGAGGGGTCTAAACTTTGATAGTATAATTCTAAAATAGATTCATCTTCTTCATCTAATTTAAATATTAATTGCTCTAACTGTTGTATATACTTATCCAGGCTTTCGAAATCATGTTCACTGCCTGTAAGCACTTTAATTGTCTTGTCCAATTCAGTTAGAGTAGGCAAGTTTTCAATTTCATTTTGAATAATTGCAGTATCCATCATACAATTTTTATTAATTTTAGCTAAACTATGGCTGGTTTAAATTTGAGATTATATATATGTAAGTAAGAGCATATTAAGCTACGCTCCTGTCAAATACTTACAACTTTTTTTTCGTTATAAAGTCTAAGAATACCATCATAATGCGCCCAAAACTTATCACAGGTTTCATGAATGGCTTGTATTGCCTCATCCTGCATTTGCTTGGTCGTACAATAGTCGGCTACACAGTTAAGACCGTCCTGAACGTGGTGAACATCTTCTTCTGCATGCACTTTAAAAAATATCATGTCATCTATTTCGAGCCCGAATCCTTTAGCAATCATTTCGCGGCGCATAGTACCAGCTCTATCTTCTAGATTTTGTCCCTCACTTGCTATCATAACAGCCGAACATGCTCTGTGAAACTGTTTGGGATCTTCAATTAAACGGAATCTAAAGTCAATCAGCTCACGAGTTTCTGGATTAACTTCAACGTTGTTTAATTCTTCCTGCGATATCCCGAGTGCATTAGTGAAACGGTGAAGTAATTCTAAATGGCCATCGGTCTTGCTCATTTTACCTGTCTCCTCTTCAAATACGTTGTACGCGAATTTTTTTCGATATTCAGCCAAAGGGCATCTGTAATATAATCCCCCAACGTAAATAGCAAAAACTTTTGTTAACTGATACCCTTGTATTGTCATTAATCGCAATAGTACAGGATCTCTTTGTTCAAATAGGGCATTAACAATTGGATGATCTTCTTTCAAACGTTGATGAAGGTTTTCCTCTAATAAGTCATAAAATTTCTGTCTTTCTAACATTTTGATAGCTTTAAGGTTAATTAATTATAACAATTTCAGTCTAGGTTGCATGGCATTGGGCTGAGTACCTTTTCAGTACTTACTCGCCTTATTGATTCGTATGTGCACTCGGGGTTGTTAGTAATAGGCCGATATATGAGTAGCTAACGCTACCTATCTGCCATTAACATCGATGAGTTTCTGGCATGTAAGCCATGTATGGGTATTTAGATAACTTCAAGAACTTTGGATATTATGTTCTTTCACGGCTTATATTTTATACTCAACCTGCATTCAGTAACTTTACATCCAATTTTACTTGGCAGGCGGTAACAGTAGTAATAACAACAAATTGTAAACTAAACTGTATGGAAACCCAACATCGGGATACGACGTTGGCATCTGTCCGTGTTTCACACACTATTGCGGCCAATAGTGTGTCCTTGAGCAGTTCAAAGTTGCGTTTTCTTATTCAGAGAACTATTAATTCCCTATTTTTTCAATCGCATCAACCAGGTCACCTACTGTTTTTGCATCAGCCAGCTGCGATAAGTCACCCTCAAAAATATTAATTTTGGTTTCCTTTGCTATATTAAATAATATAGCAACCATCATTATAGAATCAATCCCTAAATCTTCTTTCAAAAGTGAAGAATCTGTAATTTCTAAAGGCTTTTTTTTCGAAGACAGGCTTTTTAATAATGATTTAAATATTTTTTGTTTTATCATAAATATAATTCGTTTAACTGTTCATCAAATCTACTTTTTACCTTTACCCTATTGATTTTTAAATTGGCATTTATAAGCCCATTTTCTGGTGTGAATTTTTCATCTGTAATAAAATATTTATAAATATTTTCCTCCTTAGGCAAGGTGACGTTTATTTCACTTACTATTTCTGAAATTCTCTTTTCTGATACCTCTGCACTTGATTTAATAACAATAGCTGTTAAATACGGCTTGTTATCGCCGTAAACCACTAAATGGGCTATTTCATTAAAATGTGAGAACCTGGATTCTATTAGTGCCGGATGTACTTTTACTCCACTGGATAGAATTATAACATCTTTAATTCTCCCATTTATATATAAAAAACCATCCTTGTCAAAATACCCTATATCGCCTGTTGCAATGTACCCATCTGCTAAATATGTAGAATTATTTGCTTCGGCAGAAGATCGATAATATGATTTAATAAAACGATTATCACATTTCACTTGAATTTGGTTTTGGGCATCCAGCTTAACAGTTTTTCCTATAAATGGCTTACCAACGCTTCCTAACTTATAGTTATTAGGATAATTCAGCGCAATCATTCCCCCAAGTTCTGTCATTCCATATCCTTCAAATAAAGTGATCCCCATTTTTTCATAAAACTCTAACACTTCTTGTCCTATCGGAGCAGATCCTGTTAAGAGGAATCGAATTCGTCCGCCCCAAGCTTTTTTAAACGGGTAAAATTTCAGACTTAAACTTTGATTGATTTTTAGCTTATCAGTAAGGATAAAAATCTTATACCAACTGTTTAAAAAAAAGTTTGCTTTAATTTTTTGTAAAAATATTTTTTTGAAATTTTCAAAAAATAACGGAATACCTATAATCACAGTTGGTTTATCATTTTGAATCGAATAAAATAGTTTTTCAAAAGGGACCAAAATAACGTTAAAGTCAAGTAAAATAGCTGCATATATATAGCACCTTTCTAAATATATATGCAGAGGTAAAAAAATCAAAAAAACGTCGTTACTCTTGAATTTAAAAAGTGATTGAGTGTTTGAAACTAAATCACTGAAATTGCTATTATTTACTATCACAGATTTGACCTCCCCTGTCGTTCCTGATGATGTCAGAATTGTAAAGTCATCATCGGCTGCGTATATAACTGGACTTGGGGATGAAACCACATCATTATCTTGCTCAATCTTTTTTAATAATTCATCAATGTCATCATCACTAATTAAGTCCTTAAATAAAATAACTTTATCAAACTCTCGGGTTGCAGCATCTTGAAAAATATATTTCAAATTATAATCATTGTATAACCCTGGCAGATCTTGGGCACAATTAGGGTCAATCGGGAAAGTGATAAGCCCTAGAAAAATGGATGACAGATCTACGACTACCCACTCTAAAGAATTTTTCCCAGCTATTCCTATAATATCTCCTCTTACAAGCCCCAGCTCAGAAAACTTATTTACAGTCTTCAAAATTAATGTGTGTAGCGTTTTGAACTTAACCTTATGCCTTTTACCCTTCGAATAAAAAGTTAGTTCGGCCTCGGATTTTTTAAATTCCTTGACAAGTACATTTAAGTTCAATTTGTCATTTATTATTGACATAAATTTTTTATTGAAAATTTTATCTGGAAAACTATTTTATAAGCTATTTGCAGAAATCGATTGGATTATAACAAATAATAAGAATTTAAAATTTAAGCAAGGATGCAGTATAAGTTCCACCTAATCCCATTCCTAATGCCAAAATAAGTTTACCCTCACCTTCTTGATGTATATCTGTTAAATTAATTAAAAAATCCACACAACCTAAATGCCCATATTTTCCCATATTACTTAAATATATTTTATTGGTATCTAACCCAGCAGCAGCAACGCATTGAGAAACTAATAAAGGATTGGCACTTTGTATTATGACATGATCTATATTATTATTTACCAACTTATTCTTTTGCATTATATTAGATAAACATTCCATATAATATTTAGAATGATAGATTGAATTATCTATTTCCTTTCCAATTGATAGGATATAACTATCTACAAGTTCAATTTTAGAATTTTTACTAATTAACACTAATCCACCAGCGTCTCCTAAAACCGCATAATTTCCCATAACACGATCCTTGTCTGTATAAAAGATACTACAGTTAACAACTAGAACATTATTAATGCTATTGTTATTAATTATTTCTTCTCTTGCAACATTAACTGCGACTTCTAAATTAGAACAATGATGGCTTGATATATTCTTAATACAGCAATTAGTCAACCTGTGCTTTTTCACAAGGATTTTTCCATCTAATAATTCATTTTTGATGGGTTCACTAGCTATTATAATCATATCAATATCGCCAGGGCTGAGATTAATACGACTAAACATCTTCTCAATCAGAGAATCAATTATCTCCATCTCGGTTTTTAGATCTTCTATTCTAAACTCCTTTAATTTCAATACATATTTTAGGAAATATTGATATTCATCTAGATCATCAAATGCAGTTGGAAGGAATTCAGAATTAAAATTTTTTACAAAATCTTCAACTGATTGTACTTTGTCTGGTAGGTAATAATCAATATAAGACAACCCTATATTATTAGTCATTATAATGTGGAACTAATTGATTTATGATAGAATGATAGGGGATAGAAAATTCAGGGCTATATTGCATTTCAGAATTATAGCATTATTTAATACTCCAGGTTTTTTTATATCGAATGAGATGTAATATTATATATTCCCGAAGATCTTAATAATCCATTTGCTCATTTTTTATGAGATGCTTTAATGGTTTAATTTAAGTGCTCTTGCCGCATTGTTAAATAAAACACTTTCTAACCCTTCTGGAACTTTTTGACTAACTTTTTCGAAAAGCTCTTCAATTATACCAATGTATTTATTTATAGGGTTAATCATATTAAACAAGGGCCAATCTGAACCAAATAATACTTTTGAATTAAATGGCTCGCAGAAAATTTGCCCCATTGAATTAATCATTTGTTCATTTACTTCTTTATAAACAGATTGAAAACCAGCTATATCAAAATACACATTTGGTAATTCAATAAGTTTTTTTTCTATGCCCAAAGGGTTAATTCCTGCATGAGCAAGTATAAAATTTACGCCAGGATACTGAAGTGCAACATGGTAAATATATTTTGAATGGGCATATTCGTTTTGAAGGTTAGGAAGAGATGGCCCGGTATGAATTAGCACAGGTATTTGCTCGTCAGAACAGATCTGATAATAATCATGTAGCCTTATGTCATCCATCGCATATCCCATAGGTGGATATAATTTAATTCCCTTAAAACCATATTCAGCAATAGCTTTTTTAAATAAGTTAAATCCATCAATACCTCTTCGAGGGTCCACACCGGCAAACACTATAAAACGATCAGGATTGGCCTTCAAAATATCAGAGTGTAGTTTGTAAATTACTTCAAGAGACATGTCTGGTTCCTCCATGCCTATGCCTCCATCTATAATTAATAAAACTGATTTCTGTATGCCGGCCTTATCCATTTGCGCAATGAGTTTATTGCCTAACTTGTCATTTAAAAAAGCTGACATAATGGTCAAAATTTTATTTTTATCTAACCCAATGCTTCCATTTTCAAGCATACCCGTCAAGTAAGAAGGGGGATAAATATTTTTCAAAGCTAGATGAGTATGAACGTCAATGACCATAAACTCTGAGTCAGGATTTAAAGTTTTGTAATATGTTATAATTGTAAGGCCGAAAAACAGGATGCTTAGTAGAGAGGATTCAAATCTAAAACTTATATAATTCATTTCAGTTGAAAAATAGATTATATAAAGTTCATGGCTCCGCTTAGGCCTGTTACACTGAAATTAGGCGAGGGATTTTAGAGACAAAATAAATATACTGTAAACATATTAAAAAAAACTATTTAAAAAACTGAAATATTAAAATTTTTAAAACAGATTTATCCTAGCTATTTCAATGCGAGATTTCTCAAAATTCTTTCACCAACCATTCGCAGGTTACCTTCGTGAGATAATCTTGCGACCATATAGGTGTAAAAGTATGATCCACATCCTTTATCAACATACTGTTAAAAGAGTTGTCTTCCTGATACGTTTTTAATGTTGCTTTAATAGCAATATTGTAAATATCAATTGCTGTTCCGCCTTCGCAAAAAATCATATTGATTTTTATCCCTTTATTAAAGAGTTTTATAAAAGGTTCAACAATAGGGTTTTTTTGAGGCATTAAACCCACTTCTGCTTTTTCCTCCGGTTGCTTTTTACTTTTAACTAATCTAATTATTAACGATCTTATCAGATTTAGTACTATGCTCATATTTTTCAGGGTAATCAACCTGCTTTTACCTGTAAATATTTTCCCCCATCTTTTTAAATTAAAAATATGTTTTCTATAATACCGAATACGAGTTTTTGTTTCAGCGGCTGGGTAAATATGCTTTAACAGTTCTTTATCACTATATACTCCATCAATTAGAGACAGCCCTACTACACGAGCATCAACTAAAGCGGCCTTGAAAGCAACCTCAGCCCCAGTACAAATTCCAGTCAACACAAACTTACTTACACCCTTATTTTTCTCTATCCAATCCATCGATTGCCTTATTTCCGTTACATCGCTATCCTTATTATTGAGCTCCTCTGAAGATTTACTATCTCCGAGGCCTGAAAAATCAAAGCGAAGACAAGAAAAGCCTTTTTCAGCAAAGCTTCTAGCTAGTTTTACATATAACCTATTGGGGCCAACTTTATGAATTAATCCAGCATTTAAAAAAATAACACAAATGTCATGGTTGTTTATATCTTCCCTTTTGGGTGTTAACACACCAGCTAAAGACCCATTTCTTCCAAAATTTATTATCTGTTCTTTTATCATTAGGAAAATAAATCATTAATCCATTCAATGGTTTTGTTAAGTTCATATATAGGCACCATGCTTTTATTCAACTCATTTTCTCTTTTCATCCAATATTCTTTGTTTATAGCTTTTTCAAAGGTAATGTAAGCAGTACTGCTTACCCCTAAATGATCTTCCTCATCTATAAGTAACACAGGCATATCCTCATTAAAATCACTTTTATCTATTGAAATTGTTTTAATTTGATTTATTAGTCCTTCATGAAAAAGAAATCCAAAATTAGATAAGTCTTTATTTCCTGTTTTCTTTTCCTTTGTAAAAGACCCGTTTAACCATTTTATGTAGTCCCTATCAATCTCCTCAAGATACCTTTTCCCATTAAAAACCGGATTCCAGAGTATTAAAGCGTCAGTTTTATATTTTGAAGAAAAAAGCAGAGAAAGAGTAGCCCCAAACCGTACTCCCACCAATACTATTTTTGATACATCACAAGCCTCTTTCAACTCTTCAATCGCTAGTTTTATGTCTTTAAGGCTTTCATCAATTGTAATATCAGCACAATCGCCGGAGGAGTCGCCTGTACCATGATAATCAAACCTTAATACATGAAATCCTTTTAAAGAAAGTTTGCTAGCCAAATTCAGATAAAGTTTATGGCAACGGATATACTCCTGGCCAAAAGGGAAACATAATATTATTCCAACTTCGTTATTAATTAAAGCTTTAGGTGGATTATAGACACTATATAATTGCTTTCCCTCTTTTTCTATATATTGAAGTTCCATTAGTAATAATTGATAAAAGTATTAGATATGTACAATACTATAATAACTTATTCATATTCAGAAGAAGTTATTAATGTTATAGTTAATTTTTCCTTTATGCTATTTGCAATCTGCTCTAAAGTTTGATTAAAATACCAATCAAAAGGAATTTCAACATTAAATTCTGTTATAACTTTTCTATTAGCTTTCATAAGCAATAAAGAGTTGCCTCCCAGATTAAAAAAAGTATCATCTAAACTTATTTTATCTACCGCTAATAATTCCTGCCATATCGCCGCCAGTTTTTGTTCTATCTCTGTTCTTGGCTTAATATACTCCTCTGATCCCACGTTCTCCATTTCAAGCATCACAAGCAGCTGTTTCTTATCAATCTTTCCATTTTCTGCTAGAGGAATTTCGCTTACTCTAATAACAACCTGCGGAATCATATAATCAGGAAGCTTGCTTCTAAGAGATTTCTTTAATTTTAATATACTTATAGACTCATCAGACAATACCACAAATGCGACTAACCTTTCACTATGCGTCTTATCTCCCGTAAGGACAACAGCTTCTTTTACTGCTTCATTACTTCTTAATGTGTTTTCTATCTCTCCTAACTTTACTCTAAATCCCCTAATCTTTACCAGGTTACCCAAGCTGGCTATAAACTCTATGTTTCTATTTGGTAACCGTTTAACCAAATCTCCCGTCAGATAAATCCGCTCACCTTTTACATATGGATTCTCTATAAACCTCTCCCTTGTTAAACCGTCATCGTTTAAATAGCCTTTGGATATTTCCGCCCCTCCTATACCCAATTCTCCCGGTACGCCCAAAGGTGCAAGCTGATGGGATTTGTTCAGTACATATAAACGTGCATTATCTATTGGCTTTCCTATCGGAATCATTGTTTCATCAAAGTTGCACTCGTGGTAAGATACTATTGTGGCTTCGGTAGAACCATAAAGGTTAATCAACCTTGCACCGATGTGTTGGTTTAACGTCTTCCCAAATACTTGTGCATGCTCTGATTTTACGATTTCTCCACCGGTAAAGACTTGTTGTAAACTCTCCAGACGCTGATAATCTTTTTCCTTCAGGCTTGACAGGAACACACCCAACATAGGAGGTACAAAGTGAATAGTTGTTACCTTGTATTGTTCTATCCTCTCCATAATCTTAATGGGATCCTTTTCCTCTTCGTGTGGTAATAAGCAAACGCTGGCACCTGTAAATGACCACCAAAAGAATTCCCAAATCGACACATCTAACATTAAAGACGCCTTCTGCAGCAGTACATCTTTTTCTGTTAAGCCATATTCCTTTTGCATCCATAGCAAACGATTAACCACTGAATGGTGCTCAATCATTACCCCTTTGGGATTGCCTGTAGATTCTGAAGTATAGATCACGTAGGCTAAGTCGCTTCCGCCAGGTTTAATGGCATGCTGTTCAAGTGATTGTTCATTTATCTTTTCTATAGAGGCATTCAGGTCTAATATTCCTGATTCCATTTCTATGGACAATGCATCGATGTGTTGCCTTCGGGTGATCAAAACTTTCAATCCCGCACTGGATATAATGGAATTTACTTGTGCTGAAAGGTAATGGGTGGAAAGTGGAACATACGTAGCTCCTGATTTCATGATACCAAATATAGCGGGTAGCATTTCCTCTTCTCTTTCCAATAGTAGGCCAACCAAATCTCCAACTTCAACTCTTTCTACTTTCTGCAAATAACTAGCTATCCGGTCAGATTTCTCCTTTAAATCCAAATAGGTCATTCTCTTCTCTCCACACCATATGGCAATATTATCAGGCGTCCTGATTACCTGCTCTTCAAATAAATCTATAATGGTTTTATCTCTTGGGTAATCTGCTCCTGTATCGTTTAACTCATATAACAACTCTTCACGCTCCTGTTCTGATAAAATATCGATCTGAGATAAGCTCTTATCAGCATCGTTGGTTATATCTGTAACTATCTGCCGGAAATAGGAGATAAACCTTTCGATGGTATGCTCCTTAAATAAATCTGTGGAGTATTCAAAACTCAGTTGTAACTCACCATTCGACTCTTCTGCCGATAGGGTAAGATCAAATTTGGATATACGATGACCATTGCTATGAGATTTAAGCTTCAGCCCTGGAATGATTAAATTTTCCTGTTCGAAGTTTTGAAATGTGAACGCGACATCAAATAGTGGATTGCGGCCGGTGTCACGAAGAATTTGGATATCTGCTATCAGTTCTTCATATTGATATGACTGATTTTCAAAACAGGATAATGCTTTCGTCTTCACTTCTGATAAAAACGACTTGAAGCTTAGCTCCATTTTTGGATAATTACGAAGTGCAAGCGTATTGACAAACATGCCAATAACCCCTTCCAAATCGGCATGGTTTCTGCCGGATACCGGCGTACCAATAATTATATCTTCCTGATTACTTAACTTGCTTAATAGTACATTAAACACAGACAATAATGTCATAAACATTGTAGCTCCTACTTCGTCTCCCAATGTTTTTAATTTCCTGGTCTCTTCTTTATTTAAGGAAAAAGATCGGTTGAGCCCTGCATAACCTTTTACCAATGGCCTGGGGAAATCTACCGGTAATTCCAATACACTGACTTCTTCTGAAAACTCCTGCTTCCAGAAATCCCGCTGAGCAGACAAGCGCTCCTGTTGCTTATCTCCCAACTGCCATTCTGAAAAATCTTTATATTGTAACTTAAGTTCTGGGAGTTCCTCTCCATTATACAAGGCCATAAAGTCCTTGATAAGGATTCCTTCAGATACACCATCAGTAATAATATGATGCATATCCACCATCAATAAATGCGACTGCTCGGATACCTTTATTAATCCTGCCCGGATCAAAGGAGTCTGACTAAGATCGAATGGACGAATAAATTCTTTTATCAGGTATCCTACACCTTCTTGTGTGGAAGTAAAATATGCCATCTCAAAATCAGACTGAGCGGATACCTTTTGTATAACTCCATCTCCTATTACTTCAAAACTTGTGCGTAGACTTTCATGACGTACGATGAGCTTTTTAAAGGCATTCGTTAATCTATCCTTGTCTACCTCACCCTCTAACTCTACTACCTGGGGCATATTGTAGGCCAAAGATGATGTATCAAACTCATAAAGAAAATAAAGACGTCGTTGTGATGAAGATAGTTCGTAATGATCTTTCCTTACCGCCTTTGGAATATTTGAATACAGCGATTTGTCTGAACCGTTTATAAAACCACTTAAAGTCTTAATACTCTGATGTTGAAAAATCGTCTTTAAAGGAACTTCGATATTCAGTTCCTTTGAAATTTTATTTACTAACGTTG
This sequence comes from Hygrocybe conica, assembly GCA_900068975.1. Classification (NCBI taxonomy): domain Eukaryota; kingdom Fungi; phylum Basidiomycota; class Agaricomycetes; order Agaricales; family Hygrophoraceae; genus Hygrocybe; species Hygrocybe conica. Next base: position 120,245 of record CEMM01323164.1, read on the forward strand.
TTGCTTTCAAGGAATGTCCACCGAGTTCAAAAAAACTTGCATTTACACTTATAACTTCTTTATCAAGTTTCAATATTTCACTCCATATTTCTACGAGTTTTTCTTCAACCTCATTGGATGGTGCTACATAATCCTCCCACGTATTGAACTCCGGATCTGGCAACTTTTTGCGATCCAACTTACCATTGGAAGTCAGCGGCATTGTATCCATACGGACATAATAAGCTGGCAGCATATAATCAGGCAACTGCCCTAACAGATAATTGCGAAGTTCGGAAGACGACAAGTTTTCTTCTGAAGTATAATAGCTGACTATGTATTTATCGCCCTCTCTTTCCTTTACTAATACGGCAACATTATTAATACCATCATAAGAAGCGAGCTTCGTTTCAATCTCTCCTAATTCTATCCTGTAACCCCTGATTTTAATCTGGTCATCTATCCGTCCTAAAAATTCGATATTGCCATCAGGCAACCATCGGGCTAAATCACCTGTACGGTATAATCGTCCTTCAGGCTCAATCGGGTGAGAAATAAATTTCTCTTTTGTTAGAAACTCATCGTTTATATACCCCCTTGCAACTCCAGGACCTCCTATATATAATTCCCCTGGAACTCCTATCTGATTCAATCGCCTATACTTATTGAGTATATATAAGGAAGTATTATCAATTGGCTTACCTATTGGGATAGATGTATCCGTAAATGCAAAATCACATTCGTAATAGGATGCATACAGCGTAGCTTCGGTGGGACCGTATAAATTATCCAAACGTATATTGTATTTCTCATGAAGCAATTTTCCAAATCTGGATACATGCCCTACTCCTAAAGCTTCGCCGCAAGCCAGTACTAGTCTTAATGACTCTAAATTGCTCTTGTTTCCATTTTCTAATGTAGTGAGAAAGGCACCTAAAATTGTAGGTACAAACTGAATAACGGTAATCCCGTAGGTTTCGATAGCTGCTGCAACTTTCTGTGGCTCCTTCTCTTCTTCCGGAGGCAATATGCAAACGCTGGCACCAGTGAATGACCACCAAAACAGTTCACAAATTGAGAGGTCAAAAATCAGTGAAGTCTTCAATAACAGCACATCTTCTTCACGCAGGCAATATTCCTTCTGCATCCAAAGTAGGCGAGCTACCACCGAATGATGCTCAATCATTACTCCTTTAGGAGTTCCGGTTGAGCCCGAAGTATAGATCACATACGCCAATTCTCTTCCTGAGGGTCTAGCGACAAAATGATCAAAAGGTTGCCCGTTGATCCTTTCCTGACAGGAATCCAGATCAATAACACCATCTTCCATTTCAATGGATAGTTCATTAAGATGCCGTTTGCGTGTAATCAATGCCTTCAACCCTGCATCTGATATGATTGTATTTAGTCGTGCTGAAGGATAATCAAGTGAAAGGGGAACATAGGTAGCACCTGATTTTAAAACGCTAAAAAGAGCCGGGAAAAGCTCTTCTTCCCGCTCTAAAAGTACTCCAACCAAATCGCCTGCTTTTACACCTGCTACCTCCCGCAAATAAATAGCCATTCTATCAGACCGATCTTGAAGATTCTTATACGTCATCATCTGCTCCCCATACCGAACAGCCACCCTATCAGGTGTCTTCTTTACCTGCTCCTCGAACAAATCTATTATTGTCTTGTCTTCAGGATAAGATACTGTGGTGGCATTAATCTCCGATACAAAGGTTTTTTCTTCCTCAGAAAATGTATCAATATCTTCAAGTTGGATAGCCTTATTCTTTGTAAGTTGTATCAAGAAGTTTTGGAACTTTTTAAACAACCTATCTACAGTGGGCTCATCAAAATAAGAGGTATTATATGCTATTTGCAATACAAAGGGCTCTGGTCTGACATGAAATCCACAAAAGGTATTTGTATTTACATATGATTCTGTTGCGATTTTATCATTGTATGAAATATCCAGTTCCTCGCCTCTTTCCATTGCTAACATCTCTTTTAACACCCTGAAATTGGTGTAGTTGAACAGGGTGTCAAAAAAGGGATTTTCATCAAAGGATTTCTGCCGTGTTAATCGAAGGATCTCCTGAAATGGCACTGCTTCATGGTTTTTCAACACCTGGCACTTATCCTCAATCAACTTAATATAGTCTGCAATACTCAAATTTTTAGGAATTTCAACCCTAAAAGGCAACGAATTCAAATAACATCCAAGCAACCGCTCACTGTCTTTAACGATGGGTCTGTTGTTTGAAACTATCCCAACCACAATTTCGCTATCCTTCGCGTACGAACTCATCACATATATATATGCAGCGAAGCACAGATGCTTAAAGCTTGTATCTAACCCTTTTGCTTCCTCTTCCAAGGCCAATTTCAGTTCTTTTTCTAACTCGTACTGTTTGTATGTCTGAGCATTCTCTTTATTCCTTTTTAAGAAACTTAGTCGGCTGGCTCCAGTCATTTCATCCTGCCAGAATGCAATGTTATCAGCCTTTTTTGATTCAGCCAATTCGTAAACAATTTGATCCTTATAACTACATTTCAAATCCACCAAATGAAAGGATGGATCACTTTGTAGGTGTATATAAGTATTGTTTAACTCACTAATAAAAGACTGCAAACTCCATCCATCAAATAAGGAGTGGTGCATATCAAATACTATCAAATAAGAAGTTCGGGCAATTTTCAGAATGTTCATTCGCCATAAAACAGCGTGATCCATACCCGTTGCTTTTAGCTTTTCGTCTTCAATTTTTTTCAGCACAACCGCTTCCTGGCTAATGGGATCTAATGCTGACAAATCAAGAAAATATAGCTCGGGCTCTATGTCTTTTTTGATGATATGGGCAAAATTTTCCAGATCAAATATCTTTCTTAGTTCACCGTGTTTCTTTACAAGAAGGTTTATAGCTTTTTTATAAATCTCGAAGTCAAAATCTATCACGCTTACCCGGAATACGTTTTGTTCATGATAAAATATTTCATGAATATTTGTAGTATGCGGAGTGTTTTTTAGCGAATAAAAAATCATTCCCTTTTCTATTCCATTCATGGGATAAACTGCTTCATAGTCTTCGTCCCACCCTATCTGCTGTTTGTATTCTTCTTCAAATAAAATCACCTCTTGTAATGCATCGTTGTAATATTCATCCCGACCAACCACTTGCTGAGATTCTATAAGGGCAGATAATGTCGCTATTGTTTGATTTTTATAAACATCAGCTACTCCAAAATTGCAGTTAAAAGCCGTATTTATCTCATGAATAAGTCCAATAGCCAACAAGGAGTCGCCACCGAGGTGAAAAAAATTATTGGTTAACCCTACTTTTTCCACGGCGAGTACCTGAGACCAAATTCCGGCAAGGGTTTGCTCCAAAAATGTTTCTGGCGCTACATACTCTTTAATATCGTGAATCTTCGGATCAGGTAATTGGTTTACATCTATTTTATCATTACCTGTTTGGGAAAAATGCTCCACAGGAATAAAGTACGACGGCATCATATACAATGGGATCCTCTGTTGCAAATAGGTTCGTAATTCTTCGCTGGCTATTTGAGATGCGCTGGTGTAGTACGCGCATAAAAACGTTTCCCCTTCTCCTCTACCTTTTAAAATCACTAATGCATCGTTTATTAATAGATGCCCCATCAAATAAAACTCTATTTCCCCGGGCTCTATTCTGAATCCTCTGAGCTGTACTTGCCTGTCGGCTCTTCCTAAATATTCAATTTCACCATTTTCCAACATTTTCCCCAGATCGCCGGTACGATACAATTTCTCTCCGGGGCTATTGAGATTATTAAAGAACAACTTCGCAGATAGCACTTCGTTGTTTAAATAACCCCTCGAAACGCCCTCGCCACCAACAAAAAGCTCAGCAATCACTCCAATGGGTACCAATCGCATGTTTTTGTCGAACAAGTAAAAAGATATTGTAGGAATTGGGGCACCTATATTTGATATATTTCTTTCGATTTCATAGTCGCTGATTTCCTTAAATGACGCATGGACAGTAGTTTCAGTAGTTCCGAACATGTTAATCAGCTTAACATGCTGATAACGAAGTCTCCACTTTTTAAGTTTAAATGGTTTCAGAGCTTCACCAGCAAAAATCACGTAACGGAGCGACCACAATGAAGGTTCGTGTTTAAAGTCTTCCTGAATGAAATTACCAAAAGCGGTTGGTGTCTGATTGAGTACTGTAACCGAGTACTTTCTGACTATTTCTAAATATAGCTTAGGGTCTTGAGCAGTTGACTTAGGAATTATTATCAGTTTACCTCCATACAATAATGCCCCATACATCTCCCAAACACTAACGTCAAATGTATGGCTGTGAAACATTGTCCAAACGTCGTTTGCATTGAAGTCATATTGAAATGCTTCATTGAAGAGTAACCTTACTACATTCCGGTGTTCAACCATTACTCCTTTTGGTTTGCCGGTGGTTCCTGATGTATAAATAATATAGCACAGATCATTCGGTTGTACATTCAGTTCCAAATTAGATCTATCCTCAATTGGCTGCAAACGGTCTATAAAAATATGCTGACACCTGTCGCCTAATACTTCCTCCTGACTGCTTTCTGTAACCAAAAGATTAATACCGCTATCTTCTAACAAAAAGTGTATCCGATTCAAAGGATAGTCAATATCTATAGGAAGGTAAGCCGCCCCCGATTTTAATATGGCCAACATTCCAATGATTGTATTAGCGGTTTTTTTCATCAAAAGCCCTACTATCTCATTTGCAAAACGAATTTTCGTATGGATAGCTCTTGCCAATTGATTAGAACGATTGTTTAGCTCTTGGTATGTCAATTCTTCATCTTCAAATACAAGTGCAATCGCATTAGGAGTTCGCAAAACCTGTTCTTCAAATAGTTTAACCAACGTTTGATTCTCAGGATAGCCGGCATTCAGGTTCTTATTGATGTTTAATATAATGCTCTTTTCGTTTTCTGAAACGATGTCAATGTCGCCAAGTTTTATATCTGGATCCTTTGCTATTGCAAAAATTATCTGCCTGTAATATTCAATGAACCGCTCAATAGTTGAGTGTTTAAAAAGCTGCGTTGAAAATTCCAGATTAAAATCCAATTTATCTGATGATTCATTCGCTGACACAGAAATATCAAACTTTGACGACGGGTTGTTAAGCGGATATTGGCTTATGTTTAAACCTGTAAAATCGGCGTTCTTTTCTTCTACGTTTTGAAGAACAAATAAAATATCAAACAGTGGATTGTGAGACAAACTCCTATCCAGTTTCAAATCATCTACTAATTGATCGTAAGAATAATCTTGATTATCAAAACATCTCAACACATTTTCGGTGGTTTGCTTTAAATAGCCCCGAAAGCTTAAATTATGTTTGGGTAACAATCTAATTGGCAGGGAATTGACGAATATGCCGATTATGTTATTTAAATCTGTGTGCGTTCGGCCGGCTGTCGGCGTACCAATTACAATATCCTCCTGATTACTTAGTTTAGACACCAATATACCCAAAGCAGACATCAGTACTGTAAAGAGTGAGCTGTTCGCATTATTAGCTAAAGTTTGGATTTTAGCTTTAACATTTTGATCTATTGAAAAACTTAATGAACTGCCTTCTAAATTTTTTACGTCTGGCCTGGGAAAATCCAGCGGTAATTGAAGTGATTGCGGAATTGTGGCAAATTCATTCGTCCAAAAATTCTTTTGCTGAGCTAACTCGTCAACATAGGAACTGTAAAACCAATCTGAGTAATCCTTATATTGCAGATTGAGTTCTGACAAACTTCCTTCATTATAAGCAGTTTCAAACTCTTTGATCAATATTTGCTGAGAAACACCATCTGAAATTATATGATGCATATCAACCAAAAGTAGGTGCCGATCAATACCAATATTAACCAGTTCAGCTCGTAGTAAAGGGCTTTGAGCCAAGTTAAAAGGTCGAATAAATTTGGAGATAGCGGAATCTAATTCTTTTTCATGAGCGGAGCTTAGCTGAAGGTTAAACGAGTGTTTAGGCGCGATTTTTTGAATGACATTTTTGTTAATGACATGGAAAGATGTTCTCAAGGTTTCGTGCTTTTCGATCATGATGTTCAGGGCCATCTCTATTCTGGAAGAATCTACGTTACCTTCAAGCAGATAGGCCTGAGGCATATTGTAAGCCAACGATGCCGGAGCCAATTCATGTAAAAAGAAAAACCTTCGTTGTTGCGGACTTACTCTATAGTGCTCGTTTTCGGAAACCCTCGGAATATTTTTCATTCCTTTACTTCGAAATCCCTTCTCCCTGATATAGTTTATTAACTCCGTTTTTCTATCTTTTACCTCCTGCATCAGCTCCGACTTCTCAAACCCAGGATAGACATTACCAAGCTGTAATTCATCATTTGACACATTGATGTCTATCCCTTGTCGCTTCAATTTTAATAAAAGGTCTTTCATTTTTTATGCTCTATATGTTAACACCACCTAATTAGCTGAATTTCAGGCGATTTTCAGATTTTAATTTCCATTGTTCCTTTATTGGTATCATTTGATAACCAAAGCTCGACTTCAATAAGTTCAGATTGCTGTGCGATAGTTGGGTTGGCAAAAATTTCACTCAGTTTCATGCTGACTACAAATTCTTTCTTAATAGTATTAGCCAGATGTATGGCCTTTAGGGAATGTCCTCCTAGTTCGAAAAAACTCTGGTCCACACTGATCAATTCTTTTTCCAGGTTCAGGACCGAACTCCAAATATCTACTAACCGTTCTTCTATCTCGTTGGATGGCCCTAGGTAAACTCCGCTCGTTCCTGGCTCAACTTCAGGAAAGCTCTTATAATCTACCTTGCCACTCACTGTCAACGGCAGCTCAGGCAGGTGCACAAAATACGACGGCACCATATACTCCGGAAGCAAATCCAACAAATGAGATCGCAGATCTTTGCTATCCAATTCCGCTTCCGATACGTAATAGGCCACCACATGGTCTTCCCCTTTTACCTGCTTCAACTTCACCACCGCATTCACTACGCTTACATAACCTTCCAGCTGACGGGCTATCTCGGCCAATTCCAACCTATAGCCCCGAAGCTTAATTTGATCATCCAAGCGCCCCAAGTACTCGATGCTGCCATCACTAAGCCACCTTCCCTGATCTCCGGTACGGTAAACCCGCTTCTCCTCACATACCCAATCCTGGACGAACTTCTCCGTAGTCAAACTCCAATCTCCCGTATAACGCTGTGCCAGACCATCCCCCGCAATGCATAATTCTCCCCGAACTCCTACAGGAACCAGGTTCCCATAACTATCTGTAATATAAATCCGTTCATTGGCAAGAGGCTTGCCTATCGGAATACTCTGGTACGCTTCCAACCCCTGACGAGGTATCTCAAAGCCAGTGGAATCCACACATGTCTCGGTTGGTCCGTAAAAGTTCAGCAGACGTACCAGCTGTGTTCCTTTATGGCCGTAAAAATCCAGCACTAGTGATTTAGGCAGCTGCTCTCCGGCCAGAATCCAACTCCGAAGGCTCTCCAATTGATCCTCGTCTGTCAGCGCTCCAAGCAATAAACGTAAATGCGTTGGTGTACCATCCGATATGGCTATCTGGTTCGTGTTGTAAAACTCCAACATTGCCCGGCCATCCCGGCGTTCAAGCTCTGTACTCACATATAAGCTGTGACCTTGTAACAGACTACCAAACATCTGCTGAACCGAAGCATCAAAGGAGTACGACGCCAGTAAACCCACACGAAGACGTTCGCCCTTGTAAGCACTATAAACTCGCGATTCTAATCCTGCAACAAGGTTCAATACACCCCGATGACTCATCATTACTCCCTTGGGCAGGCCCGTAGATCCTGATGTGAATATGCAGTAGGCCAATTCTTTGGAACCCATAGCAATACCAAGGTTAGAGTCATCTCCCGTATAAACCTGCACTGGATCAAGATTTTTTACCGGCACATAGGCCGAATAACGGCTCGCATACGAATCCTGGGAAAGCAGTAACAGCATCTGGCTTTGTTCGATCATCGTTCCGACACGTTTCTCAGGCAAACCTGGATCTAATGGGAGGTAACACGCACCGCACTTCAAGATACCCAAAATACCAACCACCATCTCTACAGAGCGATCTGTCATTAACCCGATTACACTACCAGGGGTAGCGCCTGAGGCTATTAAGTGGCGCGCTAATTGATTGGATCTCTGATTCAGCGATCTGTAGCTGAGCGATTCGCCCTGGAACACAACGGCGGTCTCCTCTCCATACAACTCAACCTGCTCCTCGAACAATTTAACAATCGTTGCTTCATGCTGGTAAGCCAAGCTCGTATTGTTAAATACATGCACGATCTCGTAACGTTCAGCGTCCGTTATGATATTAATGCGCGATAACTGCTTTTTTTCATCCCCTGTAACTTCTTTAATGACCTGTTGAAAATAGCTGATAAATTTATCGATAGTTTTTGCTTCAAAAAGTTCCTTTGAATATTCAAAATTGAAATGCAGTACATCATCCGATTCGCCTGCTGTTAAAGTCAGATCTAATTTTGATATACTATGACCCGTATCGTAACCTTTAAGCTTCAAGCCGGGAATAACCAGTTCTTCTTGATTAAAGTTTTGGAATACAAGCATCACATTAAATAATGGATTGCGGCTGATATCCCTTTCTATCTGTAGTTCATCGACCAGCTCTTCAAAGGGATAGGACATATTACTAAAACAATTTAATGTCTTAGCCTTTACTTCGTGCAAGAATTCGATGAAGCTTTTTTCCCCATCCACATTATTCCTAAGAGGTAATGCATTTAAGAATACGCCGATAATATTTTCCAGATCAGCATGATCCCGGCCTGCTACCTGAGTTCCGACAATTACATCTGTTTGGCTGCTGAGCTTGCTAAGCAAAACATTAAATATCGCAAGCACTGTCATAAAAGTTGTTGCACCAGCTTTATTTCCCAGGTTCTTTAATTTTGCTGTGGTTTCTTTATCCAGAACAAACGCCTGGTTACTTCCAACAAAGTTTTTCACCAGAGGCCTCGGAAAATCTATAGGCAAATCGAGCACACTTATTTCCTCTTTAAATTCTGCCATCCAAAAATCACGCTGATCTAACAATCGGGTCTGTTGCTTGTCTTGCTGCTGCCACTCGGCATAATCTTTATATTGCAATCGTAATTCCTCGAGAACCTCATCATTATAAATCGCCATAAAATCTTTGATAAGGGTTCCCTGCGATATTCCATCTGTGATAATATGGTGCATATCTACCAGCAATAAGTGCGACTCAGATGATACATTGATCAATCCCACCCTGATTAAAGGTGCATCTTTTAAATCAAACGGAAGAATGAATCCCTTGATAATCGAAGGCACATCGACGGATTCGAAATACGTTATCGAAAATGTTACTTCAGTCAATATTTTTTGAACAGCAACTCCATTTACAATAACTATTGCTGTACGTAAACTCTCATGACGTTCAATTAATTTCCTAAAACAATCTTCTATTTTGCCTTTATTAAGCTCCCCTTCCAGTTCGATCACTATGGGCATATTATAGGCAAGAGACAGGCTGTCGAATTCATACAAGAAATGCAGACGACGCTGAGCCGACGATAGTGGATAATATTCTTTTTCGGGTGCCGTGTCAATTAATTGATAAACAGTTCTTTTTGTATTCACGATAAAATCTGCCTGATGCTGTATAGTGATATGTTTAAAAACATCCTTTAAAGACAGATCAACTTCAAACTCCTTGTTTATTTTATTTATAAGATTAACGGCCCTTAGAGAATGGCCTCCCAATTCAAAAAAGCTATTATTAATACTTATAAGATTTTCATCAATTTTTAATACTTCTGCCCAAATTTCTACCAAGCCTTTTTCATATTTATTGGTTGGGGCAATGTGATCAGCGGTCTTTGTTATTTCAACATCAGGCAATGCTTTAGTGTTGATTTTGCCATTTGTGGTTACTGGCATTACCGCTAAGTGAATCAGATAGGAGGGGATCATGTATTCTGGCAAATGCCTTGTTAAATAACTGTGAAGGTAAGCCGATGGAATTTCTTTTTCTGATACGTAATAGCCAACTAAATATTTATCGTCTTCTTTTATTTTGACGGTAACCACAGCATCGATTATTCCTTCATAACTTGTAAGCATGCCAGATATCTCTCCCAACTCAATTCGAAAACCCCTGATTTTTACCTGAGAGTCCATTCTGCCCAAGAATTCAATATCACCGTTTGGTAAAAACATAGCTAAATCGCCAGTACGGTATAATTTTCCTTCGAGATTCAAGGGATGATCGATAAACTTTTGGTTTGTTAATTTTTCATCATTCAAATACCCTCTTGCAACGCCCAACCCTCCGATATACAATTCTCCTGGTACCCCAATCGGGTTCAATTGCTGGTACTTGTTTACCACATATAAGGTAGTGTTATCAATTGGTTTACCTATCGGGATAGCTGTGCGCTCGGGAACAAAGTCACATTTATAATATGATGCAAATAGCGTAGCCTCTGTTGGCCCGTATAAATTATCTAAACGTGTATTATATTTTTCATGTAGTAACTTCCCGAATCTTGATACGTGTTCTACTCCTAAAGCTTCTCCACAAGCCAGTACTAATCGTAAGGTTTCCAGATTAGCCCCCGCTCCGCTTTCTGCTTCAGTTAAAAACGCGCTCAACATGATCGGGACAAACTGAGTAACTGTTACTCCGTATTGCCCGATAGCCGCTATTACTTTCTGCGGTTCTTTCTCGTGTCCTGGAGGTAAAATACATATGCTGGCCCCCGTAAACGACCACCAGAATAATTCCCAAATGGATAAGTCGAAGATCAGCGATGTCTTCAATAAAAGTACGTCGTTTTCCGTCAGGCTATATTCTTTCTGCATCCACATCAGCCGGTTCACAACCGAATGGTGCTCGATCATAACACCTTTTGGCGCTCCTGTAGACCCAGAGGTATAGATCACATAGGCTAGGTCGCTACCCATAGGTCCGTCTTCTAGCGGATCTGCCGATTGCTCCTGCAACGAATCCCACACTTCGTCCAGATCTAACAGTCGGTCATCTTCTACCGCCATACCCGAGGATCGCAGAAAACTGCCGCGACTAATCAAGATCCGCATTCCCGAGTTCGACAAGATCGAACTGATCCGGGTCGCAGGATATTGGGAAGAGAGTGGGACATAAACACCACCCGATCTCAATATCCCCATAATCACTGTCAGCAAATCCATTTCTCGCTCCAGCAGCAATCCCACCATATCTCCCAACTCCACGCCTGCTTCCTCCCTTAAATATCGGGCCACACGAGCAGAACCGTCCCACAATTCTTTATAAGTTATCGACTTATCATCAAACCTTACTGCTATTTTAGCAGGGGCTAACGTCACCTGTTCTTCAAATAAATCAACCAGTGTTTTCTTTGACGGATAGGCCATATCTGTCGAATTAAACCAGAAGGTCAGTTGTTCCCGTTCAGCTAGCGAAAGTAGCTCTATCTCCCATAGCTTCTTATCGGCATCAGTGATCACTTCCTTTACGATACTCTCAAAATAAGAAATCATGCGATCTATACGCCCCTCACTAAACAATGCCGTAGCGTATTCAAAATTCATCAGCAAGCCTCCCTCTGACTCCTCGGCCATTAAAGTAAGATCGAACTTAGATACACTATGACCGCTGCCGTAAGGCTCAAGCTTTAATCCGGGTATTGTCAGCGCTGTCTGGTCCACGTTCTGAAATACGAACATCACATCAAACAATGGATTACGGCCCGTATCTCTTGACACATTCAGTTCGCTTATCAACTCTTCATACGGATACGCCTGATGCTCAAAACATGCAAGTGACTTTGCTTGTACTTGAGCCAAAAACTCCCGAAAACTATGCTCTCCTAAAGGGTAGTTTCGCAAAACCAGCGTATTAATAAATATACCCATGATCCCCTCTATGTCTGCATGCTCCCTGCCTGCTACCGGCGTGCCGATACTGATGTCCTCCTGATTACTAAGCTTGCTCAACAATACGTTGAATATCGCTAATAACGTCATATACAGTGTGGCTCCAGCCCCTTCTCCTAATTCTTTTAATTTAATCGTAGTTTTTTTATCGAACACAAAAAAGCGACTGCTTCCGGCGTAGCTTTTTATCAGTGGCCGAGGGAAGTCTGTTGGCAATGCCAGCACGTTTGCACCTTCCGAAAACTCCTGTTTCCAGAAATCCCGCTGAGCAGAGAGTTGTTGCTGCTGTTTATCTTCACGTTGCCACTCTGCATAATCCTTATATTGTAATCTAAGCGCCGGAAGATCATCCCCATTGTATAAGGACATAAAATCTTTTATCAAAATCCCCTGTGATACTCCATCGGTGATGATGTGGTGCATATCCACCATCAGCAAATGAGATTCCGTGGATAACTTGATCATACCTACCCGTATCAGTGGTGCCTGGGTAAGATCAAAAGGACGAATGAAATCTCTGATCAGGGAATCTACATCTAAGGTCTTGCCTTCGAACCATTCCAATTCAAAGCTTACCTCTTCGTGAATCTTCTGGGTAACCTCACCCTTGATCACCTCGAAACAGGTTCTTAAACTTTCATGACGTTCTATTAGTTTCCGGAATGCCGATGCTAACTTTTCTTTGTCTAAAATACCTGTAAGCGCTACGATCACCGGAAGATTATACGCCAGTGAAGATTTGTCAAACTCATATAAAAAGTACAATCGCTGCTGA